>JACXGJ010001146.1:0-92541 GCA_016801105.1 Esox niger | reverse complement strand
ACACACACACACACACACACACACACACACACACACACACACACACACACACACACACACCTTTGGTATACTTGAAACCCAAAAATGCATTTGTAACCTAAATGCAATCCCAGTGGTAACATTATGCCCAAAACAGGAAATCACATTTTACCTATAAAAAAATGGACAAAAAAATGGACAGTTTGTACTATCTTCTTGAAGATTTTTACATCCCAAATGTACACAAAGACCCGAAACACAGACACACACATCTTGCTCTCTTTCTATTCAAATGTGTATGAATGGCATGGCTAAAGGCCTTGTTTCCCAGAGCCTATCTCCATAGACTACATATTAGGAAAGAGACCCATCTTTGTTTGGATAACCTGTGGTAACATTGGCTATTCCCATCCCCACCCCTTGAGGTCATCTTTTACTGCAACAGTATTTTGTGTGTGTATGTGTGTGTGTGTGTATGTGTGTGTGTGTGTGTGCATGAGAGAGACAAAGATAGTGCGTGATTATGTGTAGCTACACTGGAATCATTATCCTTCCATGAACTGAGATGAAGCCACAGATAAGGCATCCTCCAAATCACCTAGGGTCTGAAACTTGACCTGGATATTTCAAATGCTTCTGTTTGTTTGTTTACGTGTGTGGGAGAAGGAATGGTGCGTTTTTGTGTCTGTGAATTATCCGTGTGCGTGCAAGAAAATGACTGAAATGTGTGTGAACTGTAATAAATGCAACCAGTGGTTCTTACAGTGCATCTCTTCAATGCTAAATAATGCTTGTTGCTATGGACACATTGCTGTGTGGGAAAGGGTAGGAGGAAAAGAGAGGAAGAGAGAAAAAAGAGAAGCAGTGTAAATAGATAGAGGCAGTCAGCGAGGGAGAATGAGTGAGAGAGCGCAAGAAGAGGAGAGGTTGTCAAGGTCACAAAAAAGACAAGTGTCATTCTTGGAAGTTATGGGTCACAGGAAGTACTTGGTGAATCATCTATTGCTGTGCCCCACAGCCAGACACCCAGATAAGGAATATGAGAGGAGCAGACAGATAATAAATTGCATGGAAACAACAAGACAGTTGTTGTATAACAGTGGAGTCAGATGTAATCTGAGAAACAGATGTAATCATTCAGAGTGACCCGGAGGTGAATTCTCTATATTCGCTTCATCGGGAGTCAGCATGTCTTCGTGGCAACTTGAAGTGGACTCTTGAAAAGTGGTGAATATTGTAGTTCAAAGAAACAATGTGTCAGTAAAGTCATGCTATTTAAGAATGGAAATGGATCTGGGCTCTGGCCAAAAATAAGGCACTATATAAGTGGCCTTTGGGGATGTAACCATTTACTCATGTGATGACTAACAGGCTTTGTCAAAAAGCTTTTGATATGATGATAGGTTCTATCAAGAGAGAGAAAACCAATACATAGAAAATATCATGTACAAAGCACACATTAAATGAAAATGATTATTATAAAAAATTTATAAACTCCCAACTGCAACTAAGCCCATTGTTTTCTCTCTCATTCTCCTGTTTTTGTGGATTCCTGTAACCCAAGCTTCCTGTAACTCGACCTGTAACTGTTACATATCTCTACTCTATGTGTAGGTGTGTCTCCTTGTTTTACTATACTAGCGCATTGTTTCCCTCTTATTCTAATAACGCCCCACCGCTGCTAATTTGTAATGCACCACCACAGAAAAACAGAATATTTTAATGAAATATGTGTTTTCTCCCCAAGCTGCATGCAGTTTACTATCGTATGCAGTTTAGTATTGCATCAGAGCATCAGAGCAGAGCAACAACATACAGCACCTGACGTTCTGAGTATCAAGCCTTGGAGCCGGGTCAAAGAAACGTAACTGGCTGTGTCTGCGCATGCTTGTGTTGAACTTTCAGAAAGTGACTGTGACATTGGTAGCCATCGTCTGAGCGACAACTAAAGGTAAGAAGCATGCTAGCTAACTAACTGTCACAAATCAATAGCTACAATCGGCTTAAATCGTTTGGCATCATGCTAGAAACATTATAGATTTGACAGAAACAATAAGTTTTCATATTTTGCCTTCAAAATAAAAGTCTACAGTGAAAGGATATTTACCGGAGTACTGTAACTCCAGTTCTATGAGTGGATCTGAGCCCCTTGGAGGAACTCTGCTCCTAGTGGTTTACCCTGGCTGCACTACTGGCAGCCACCCTGACAACTTGAATGGACGCACTTGGCATCAGCCAATGAGAGTGCAGCAGTGTATATATTGGTCAGTCAACCACACTGGTCATCCTCTCAAACTTCAGTCAACTCTGGGGGTCTGCTTAGGGCCTAAAACCCCTAGGGAGCTCTGCTCCACCCATAGAACTGGAGTTAAAAACTCAGTTAACTATCATTCTATTTCATGGAGCTCCACCCCCTAGGGGAGCTCCGATCTTAGCGGTTTATGGTGGAACTACACGTTGCCAAGTACTCCCTGAGAGACCCAATATACCCACAGGAAATCAGATCAAGTGTGGCCGACACCAAGCATGGCCGTGTCCCACCGGAGAAATGGGCACACTGGCATCAATCGTGCCCACGGCACCGCCACGCCTATCAACAGACAAGTGGGCAGCCATGTGTAAATGCTGTCATTGGCTACAAGCACCAACAGATAATTCACATGAACAGTCACCCAAATGAGGAGATGACAGGAAAAACAAGATATCCATTGGACTATCACGCAACACCTGTCCCGCTTCTCAACCAATCTCCTTGGCAACGAAAAGGACAAACTGGGCGAGAGAACACAAGGACATACCCACAAGGTAGTATTGGATAAAAGGGGAAGGTGTCGACACCGCCTCAAAAATATCCTCAACCCTCATACCTCTAAAAACAGCAGGAGATGCAGCCCTGCCACAAGTGGAATTCTCTCTCACTCTAAAAGGCAAAGCCAGGTCAATTTGGTCATCTCATAAGTCAGTTCAATTGGGTCATCTCATAAGCCAGTTCAATTGGGCCATCTCATAAGCCAGTTCAATTGGGCCATCTCATAAGCCAGTTCAATTGGGCCATCTCATAAGCCAGTTCAATTTGGTCATCTCATTAGCCAGTTCAATTGGGCCATCTCATAAGCCAGTTCAATAGGGGTAATTTCATAAGCCAGTTCAATAGGGGTCATCTCATAAGCCAGTTCAATTTGGTCATCTCATTAGCCAGTTCAATTGGGCCATCTCATAAGCCAGTTCAATAGGGGTCATCTCATAAGCCAGTTCAATTTGGTCATCTCATTAGCCAGTTCAATTGGGCCATCTCATAAGCCAGTTCAATTGGGTCATCTCATTAGCCAGTTCAATAGGGGTCATCTCATAAGCCAGTTTAATAGGGGTCATCTCATAAGCCAGTTCAATTGGGTCATCTCATAAACCAGTTCAATAGGGGTCATCTCATAAGCCAGTTCAATTGGGTCATCTCATAAGCCAGTTCAATAGGGGTCATCTCATAAGCCAGTTCAATTGGGTCATCTCATTAGCCAGTTCAATAGGGGTCATCTCATAAGCCAGTTCAATTGGGTCATCTCATTAGCCAGTTCAATTGCCTTCTAAGGCCAATGAGTCAGCCGCTGTTTAGACAGCGCCTTACCCAATGCGGATGTACTGTAACACTAACAGTTGAGGAGTCACCCGGCTCTCCACGGGTCTCCACGGGTGCGTGCCGCATAGCGTGCCAAAGTGCACACAGGGCACAAGCGACGGAGACGCTCCTCTCTCCTTCTGAGTCAAAGCGAGAAGGAGGGAAAGCCCACAACTCCACTTTCCGTGACTTAAAACCTCTTCACAGTCAGCAAGAAGGCCGCATTGGGCACAGGAAGGCCCTGTTCAAATGCGCTGTGTGTCAGTACCCCATTCCACTGACGCCGTGGGCTGACAGGAAGGAGAGCGTCGTTTATAACCAGAGGAAATCGACTACTCGGCCAACCCGGAGTTATCGTCAACGGGCAGCGTGTTTGACATGCAGGCTCAGGAGAGCTGACCGTAACCCTTGGTTACTGGCACCTCAAACAACCCGGCGTTAATGTCAATGGACTGTGTGCACAGTGAGTGGGCTGGTTGAATGGCCATACGGGGAGGCGGGCTCAGACAAGATGGAGTACACAGGACGTGATAATACGCGCTTAGAGGGGGCTGAACGGATGAAGGATTTCACGGAAACAGACCCTTTTAGGAGGAAGTAGGCGAGACATGTTTGTCTTTATCGAATCAACAAAAACATCAGTGGCTTCCTTCACTTTGTGTCAGGGAAGAAGTGAAACCTCCGCCCTCACCCCCTCTTGTCAATCCTGTGTCTGTTTGGAAACCTTCTGGACTCAGGGCGTAATGTTCTTTCGCGGAACTGGCACTGGGGCGGAGCCTGAGCTGAAACTGGCGAAGCCGCCGCCTTTCGTCCAGCCCATCATCTGGTGGAAGAACCTGGTCGGACTAAAGAGGGAACAGGAACACCAGGCTTATGAAAAGCCTGTTGTTGACGCAGGAGCGGAACGTGTCTGGCAAGAGTCTTCTTCTCCACCGTCCCAAGGTGACCAGCAGCCTTGGATACCGCCGCTCCGATCAGCCCCACGTCAGACAGAGGGGCATTGATCATGGCATATGCATACTACTGTTCATACATCATAGTGCACATAATAATCAAGGGTGAGTATTCTTTTCAAATAATAATAACGATTAAAAATTATATGGACATGGGAGAGTATCTTAGATTGCCACTCTTAGAAAGTTTCATAATATGGGACCAGGCTTGTTTCTTTCCACAGCCGCAGTGCCTCAACAATTCCGACCCAGCCAGCATTCACCTGAACAATAGTTTGGTAATTTATTTCCATGTTTGGAGTATTTATTGATTTGGTTCTTGCAATTGTATGACGTGGGACAAAGCATTATTTGGTTCTCAATTGAAAAGATGACAGGAAAATAACAATAAAATAAACGCAGTACAACACATTGCATACGTTTTAATTACAAAGGGATTTTACATTACCACAGAACATCATCTATTCACTTCTCTAAATGTGGACTTTCTCATCCTTATCAGAACAAGTGACAAAGTCAAGACTAAAAGCATGTCTGAGGTAGCGTGTTTCCATTTCTATGTGGGTAGAAGGGCTCAACTGCATCTTCCAGTATATTTGCATTGAGTGTGTGAAAGCAGGGATTGGGGAAGAGGGGGAGGAGACCGTATATACAGCCATATTCCTTCAAAAATCGAGAAAACGTAACAACACCGAACTACACAAACTGTGCGCATCTATTCCTGCATCAGGGCACGGCCTGGAGACTTCACACATCATCCCGGGATAATGTTACACTGGGTTCACTGTCTCGTATGTCAAAGGAGTGTGTGTGTGTGTGTGTTTGGGCGTGCATTAATAACTGTCCTGGGCCTCTTACCTCACTCTCCTTGTTCTCGTACTTGTTGCCATTCTTACCCTGGCTCTTCCTCCTTAGTTTCTTCAGGTCAGACTGCGACCTTTCTAGAGAGTCCTGCTTCATCTTGTGCTCTGCCTGGTACCTCTTAAATGTTGCCTGGTAGACGCACACAAACGCATACACATCTATAAAAATGTTGATCCACCCTAGACATTTTTAGACACAGTAATGTTAGAAGATATTATTTAAAACTTAAAAATAAAATAATGTTGCATTAACGTGTGACATTTTGGATTCAATTAAGTAATTCGATTTAACTGCAATGTTTGATAACAGACATGAATTACTGTTGCTAATCAAAGTAAGATGTTTTACTTTGTCCTTATATTTGTCTTCTTATAGTTCTTGGTTGGTCTAAATGCATTTGGTTGACCAGGGCTCATAGTACCCAATAAAGGGAAGGCAACCAGTATATTCCTTTCAGTGTAAAATGACAGGAGACATAAATACAGTTTCCAGGAAGAGGATGAAGGTGACACTACATGGTCATTCCCATTGATCAGAATATAACGGTCCCCAGTGATATTCAACTAAGGAACTGGGAAGACCGCTTCCATGGAATTACATCATATGTAAACACATGCAGAACTACTTACTGTCATGTATTTTACATCCATGTCTGTCTTCCTCTCCAACTCAGCAATTATCTCCCTGTGAAACCTCTTAAACTGTAGGTAAGATGAAAGTGGGGTGAGAAGGGGAGAAAACGGGAGATGACAATCTCAGGAGGGACAACCATGATCGGGTAATAGTTAAGTGTTGGTGGGAAGTAAGTTATTTACTTTCTACCAGTATATAGCTGTGGAAGAAGTTAAGAGACCACTCACAGCTCTACATGTATGGCAGCCATTCCATTCAAGTGTCTGTTAAACTCAAACACAGGCACATCTCATTTTACTTAATGAGGTACTGATTGGGCGATTACCTGATCCAACTCTAATTTCAGGAGGAAAAGTATAAAACCCACTGCTGTGGTCATCACCATCCTCTTGCAATAGGACCAGCTGGATGGCAATAACAGTGCAAGTAGAACCTCAAAGGTAATTTGAATTAAAAAAAACTATTCAGCATGACAGAAGAGTTGATAAGAAAAGCTTTGAGTGAGGAAAAGAAGGGTTTAGTTCTGGCCTTACTGGCAGAGGCATATAGTGAGCATCAGGTTGCTTCCATTTTGAAAATGTCAAAGACAGCGGTTCATAAGAACAAGATCAAGCAACAGACATTGGGGACAATAAAAAGACTGGCAGAGGGTCAAAACAAATGTCCACTGACTGAGATGACTGTCAACTCACTCATTCGAATGACGCTCTACAACCATAAGATGACATCAAGTGACCTATAAAAATAATGGCAAACAGCAGCTGGGGTGAAGTGCAAGGCGAGAACAGTTCGAAACAGGCTCCTAGGGGCAGGGCTGGAGTCGTACAAAGCTAGAAAAAAGCCCTTCATCAATGAAAAGCAAAGAAGAGCCAAGCTGAAGTTTGCAAAAGACCATAAGGATTGGACCATAGAGGAATAGATTAAGGTAATCTCTGACAAGTGACATTTTCAGTTTTGCCCAACAGCAATCTGAATTGTTGTGCCAGGAGTGGCATAAAGCCACACAACAGCAATGTGACAGACTGGTGGAGATCATGCCAAGACGCATGAAAACTGTGATTAAAAATCAGGGTTATTCCACCAAATACTGATTTCTGAACTCTTCCTAAATTAAAACATTAGTATTTTGCTGTTGAAAAATGAATATGAATTAGTTTTCTTTGAATTTTTTTAGGTCTTTGAACGCAATGCATTTTTTGGGGTTATTTTTACCAGATGTTATTTTCTACAAATAAATACGCAATATTTTTATTTGGAATTTGGGAGTAATGTTGTCAGTAGATTATAGAATAAAACTCAAACACATACCTATGAATAGTAAAACCAGAGAAACTGATAATATTGCAGTGACCTCAATATTTTTCAGACCTGTATATTCAAAGAAAGATTCAAGTTAATCGACTGCCGCAAAAATAACAACTGAGCTGACAATATTCATAGGAGTGTCGAACCACAGAGGCAGGGACTCTACAAGACATCTGAAGGTTTCCTGTGGTACAGTATCTGGCACCAAGACATTAGCAGCAGATCCTTCAAGTCCTGTAAGTGATGAGTTGGACTTGCCGTGGATCGGACCTGATGGTCCACCACATCTCACAGACGCTCAGTCGGATTGAGATCTAGTCAATTTGGAGGCCAGGGCAACGCCTTGAACTCTTCATCATGTTCCTTAAACCATTCCCCATAAATGCGTGCAGTGAAGCAGGGCGCATTATCCTGCAGAAAGATGCAACTGCCATCAGGGAATACCACTGCCATGATGGGGGGTACCTAGTCTGCAACACTGTTTAGGTAGGTGTCATATGTCAAATTGATGTCCACACGAATGCCCGACCAAGACTTTTATTACCCAGAGCATCCCACTCCCTCCACCCGGTTGTCGTCTTCTCACAGTGTGCCCTGTAGTTAAGTATCATTAATAAATGAGATCCCTCGCCAACTATCTGAGAAAAGTGTGAACTAATTTCTCAAAACAATTGGAGTTATAATCTCCAATAATTCATACATGGGGAAGGAATCCCAAGTGATTATTAATTATATATCTATGGGGATTAAACACTACCTACAGCATGTGTTCCCATTTGTGGTTTAGAATAATCTGTTTGATTAAATAACCATCTTAACTAACTCACAAGTCACAAAATGAAACCATCCTAGATTATTTTTGTTATGCTCAACTGCAGGCTTGAAAGAAACTACCAAACCTTTTTTACAAAGTCAATATTCAATGTCTAATTCTAACGTTTTGACGTTATGGCTGTTACTGTACAGTGTGAGTGTAAACTTGAGTCTTCTCACAGGAAAGAGGTGGATTTCAAGGCTATGAATGATTCAGATTTCACACGTAATGCAGAAATGCCCACAGATTATGTCTTCCACCTTTCCTTCTTCCCTCTACTTCATTAATCAGTATGAGGGGGAGTGCATGCGCATATTACATCACTGAGGCCTTGGTGGCAAGTCAACACCCACTGGTGGGGCACTGGAATGTCTGCCAGCGAAGAATGAGAAACTCTCCAGAACCCACGTCTACCACAACCTCACAAACAACATCCCACTTAAATGCTGCTTCAGATCTGTACTGGGACTTAGTTTTACTGCTTTGACTTTCATTGCCCCTTAATGTATGACAATGCTTCCTCCACCTACCCACCTAACAAAGGATTAAAAGCGTGTGTTGGAGAATTAATGTTTACTGAAGACAAATGCCAGCGAGTAAAAAATCTGAAACATATCTTAAACCTTATGTCCTGTAGATAAAGAAGCCATGCACAATAGGTAGCTAGAGTAATCACAGCCTTTTTGTTATTTGAAATGTATTGCTGTGTAACCGCAACTAAAGACCATCTAAACTACTAGGGTGATATTTTTTGTATCCTAAGCTAGCCGGCTTGTCAGACTGGTTTGTTGACTAGCAAATGTTAGCTAACACATTGAATGCAACTGGTGTCATTTAAGAATTGTATCTTGTTGTTTCATTTCCAGCCTAATATCAAAGCTATTAGGAGCCTGGCTAGTATCCAAGCTACACACACCCAGCTGAAGTTTACAGTGGTGATAGTGCATAACTGTAACATTACAAAGATCTACTGATGTGCTCAGCATCTACTAAAGTCATCTTTGAGCATTTAAGTTTACACATTAATTGAGGGAAGTGGTCTAAGAAGAATTGGCTGTGTAGGGCAGCTTGCAGCTGATAAACCGTTTCTGTGTAAAGGCAACAAGCAGAACAGATTTGAAAACAAATTGTTGGCTCCAACAAACCATAATAGGCCATTTTAGTATAATACAAATTGTTACAGTCAAAGAGACCTTTGAAGGGGCATGATGTCAAATGTTTTATCATAATGTAAGAACATTTTGTATCTTATTTTGTCTGCAGTAATAACGGAGTCATAATGTTTCACATTAGAAATTATTTTGGTTGGGGGAGTTCTAAAAATGGGTTTGGAAAGGCATGTACAAATGTTTATCCACAGAAATGTTGAATGTGCGACCAGGAAATACAAAATAAAAGATTGACCCCAAAAACATTTGCCTCATTGAAGGCCAGCCCAAATAAATCTCCACACGCTTCATGGATAGAGAATGAAAATCAGTAGAGTGAAAAATCTAAATCGATCGATCCAAACATGGAACAGCTGACGCCTCAATGTAGGATAATTTAATTTTATATTTTTTACATGTAGCAGACAACTAAAAGTTGTACTCGCTCATAATGTATCAAGTGAAACTAAAGAACTGTAACAATTACTCTAAAATTAGCGGTCTAATTACAGATGAAACACATCCTGTATAACAAAACTCTGACCAAACCAAATTAAGTTGACTGAAATAAAAACAATTAAAAATGGAAGAAAACCTAGCTGGTTGGATGAACTGTTAGGTTTACGATATTTAAGTTGACAAACGTAGTTGCAAGACTGTTGAATAACTTGCCACATGCAAAACATTACACTGTTTACCTTGACATGCAGGTGATTTGAAAGTCAATAAGTGTAAAAAAACAAGTGAACAGTAATAGAGCCTCTACAGTCCTTTGTTAGTTTGACAGTCATCAGCAATAATTCCCAGAGGCTACCTCACAAAGCATGTTCAGACCTGCAACCACGCTAACAGCCTACACCAAAAAAAACAGGCAGGTGCAATTTTTCCTCCAGGTTGTTTTTTGTTTTCTTCTTCAGTCCCTTTGTGTTACAAAGACTCCATACAAAGAAAATTAAATAACATCCAGTTAGAGATCGAAAGACAAGAAATAGTAATATGTTTGCCAGTTTGCAAATAGTCCAACTGAGATTTGCCTATGTTCACTTTTGAAAGGAACCAAACTGTGCACTGAGTAGGAAGGCTCACATTCCAAATAAGTGGTTGAGCAGAAAAGCGATAGAAATACAAAGAAATAGGGAAGCTAAGAGAGAACACATTTGGCAAGGCATTCAGCGATGCTAATTCCATGGTTACAATTCAGATATTGTACACCAAAACAAAATTATTACAAACAGAACTCACGTTATCCTCTAGCTCAAGGTGAACCTTCCTGTGGACCTCAGATATCTCCATCAGAACCATGCCTGCAGAAAAAGAGGCAGTGATTGGCTTCATGGTTCATGGAGGGAAACAAGACAAGGGTGCCAACTAATTGATCCAATGTCTTGCTTTACTCCATAACAGGATAATGTGTATCCGACTAGTGTAAATACAAAAATAATAATAATACCATGACTGCAACTTCAATGCGCTAACTGTGAGTTGTGATAACTTTCAAAAGTTAACCCTAAATATGACTAAGACATCCAGGTGTTATCAAATTCATTCAGTAGTAAAGTAAAATGGACAATTATAAAAAATTGCTCAAATGGAGAAAACATTTTGTTGTTGGGTGATTCTCTTTAAAATAACTGTTATTTGAGAATGTCTTTGTATATTAAAAGGCATTGACTTCTAAATGTTTGTTTGGAATAAAAGTTCTTAATAAAAAAAATGTATGACATTTATTGCATTTTTCAATTACTGATTGAAAATTATCATTGCACAACAATACATATGAAGAAATGTATTGAAACTATTTTTCAAGCTCTGAACAATTTCCTGATATTTAATTTACTGTCAACTCAAAAAGCATTGGCACCCTTCATTACACTGAGCAAAAATGATGAACAGCAATAACAACAAGGATGAGCTGTTTAAAAAGTACTGGTACCCTTAAAGATTATTTCAAATAAAACCAAATAAAGTGGTGTCTGTTTTGAAATATGATGCTTTATAGTTGGTTTCAGTCTTCAGGAAGTATATTGATGCTTTTCATCCGTTTCTATTTCCTTGGGCTATAAATATGATGTCGGACACATGTAAAATCCATCACCATGGGTATAACTAAAGTGTTGTCAGCTGAAAGGAGACCGATGCTTGAAAGACCTACTCAGATCAGGAAAAGGATATAAAAAAAACAATAAATAAAGAATTGAAAATAGCACTAAGCACAGTCGGTGCAAAAATTGAATTGTTTCAGAAGTCTGGAACGGTTGCCAGGGAGAGGATACTGTACATGTGCATATTAACCCAATGCACACAGAGAAAGATGATGATGGAGTCAAAGAAGAATGAAATAACTGTTTCAGAACTGCACAGTCTAGTGGAATCTTGAGGTTATCAAGTTTCAAAAGCAACTGTTAGATGCCTCCTAAACATAAACAAGCTCTTTGGAAGGACTGCACGAAAGACGTCTATCCTAAGCCCAACACACACATTACAGCACTTGAACTTTGCCCTGTGTTTTTCAAACTAGAATTGAAATTATGATTTGTGGGCAGATTAGATTATACTTTTTTTTTACTTCTTAGCCATGTACACCATAGGCATGTTTGACAACAAAAGGTGACTGCATACAAGGTAAAGCACTTGACACCCACAATAAAACACACTTTGTGGCTGTTTTGGTACCAATGATATATGGGCTGTTGTTAATATCGATGGCTTTATACATCTTATTAGGTACCAGGATATTTAAGTCTCTGGACATGAATCAAATAGAAAACCAGTGATCTGAAAACTGCAAATCTAAGATTGTCATGGATCTTGAAATGTGCTGCATGGAGAAGTGGTCCAAGGTTCTATTTTGCATTAAATCTTGCTCAATTTCATGAAGGGTGCAAATGCTTTTTGTTGACACTATGTTATATAATTTATCCTGACACATTTGAGAGTAATGTCTTCAGTTAACCATGGTACATTTTGCCTGTACTAAACAAAGAAATAACAAATACACATTTTAATAATTGAGAAGTCATTACGATCAATTTAATTTTTACGAAAGGCTGTAGCCTGTTTTATTCATTCTTGGAAATGTAACACGTTAATCAAGCAACCGTGTTTTAGGCCTATGTAGACTATCCATGCACATATCCTTTGACTGTCTCAAACTAGTCGATAATGTCGTCTATTTTACCTTGCACATCATCAAAATGACATCAAAATGACTAAATAAACTAACTTCACTGTATTCATATTTGAATTATTTAAGTGTAAACATTTTCATTTTGTACATATGTAGGGCCTAATATGCAAATTAAAAACTATGGATTGTGATCTTAATTTTTTTTTTGTATGATAAGACCTTCAATACCAACACATTCTTGTATATTTCAAATTCATCAACCATTTAAAACAAACAAATCCTGTTATTTTTAGGCTATTCTGTATAGTTTGATGACGACCCAGAAGATGAACTGATTCTCTGTCAGGATGGTGACGCTGTGAAGTAGTATGTGTATGCTAACAGGGACGATTCGTTTGCTGATGACGTGAAACTGCGTCTGGCTCTGGTATATACTGGAGTCAGAAGGGCCTGGCGGGTCTATTGTTAAAACAGCATGAAAAACATAGAGAACTACTTTGCGTTTTTCAGCGTTGCGACAAAGTAAAGACAATAATGTAATTGGTCACATTTTAAAATGTATATCTAATCAACATGTCAGTATTAAAAATGCTTTTAGATGGCCATGAATCAGAAAATAAACAAATGAAGCTAATGAGAATTTTTATGATGCATCAAAATAATTTAAAACAATTGCAAATATTTGTCAAATAATATTTTTGTGTAAGGAAGTCAAGATTGTTCTTTGAGATAACAGTTATGCCATGTAAACACACAATTCGTGTTAAACTCAAATCATCACTGCCATGGTACAATGCTGGTTTCATGAGAATCACTTTTTTACCACTTTCATTTTGCTAATCAAAAACAGCTGAAACTACAGGAGATCAAAAACTCATATGCCTCCCTCCATGTTCCTCGCACAGACAATCAAAAAGGGATTAAAACGTAATGCCAAAAAGTAAGTGAAAATCATAACACTCAATTTATATGAAAAGGATCCGCCCATTGAAATTTGACTGATTATCATAATAGGCTTTGTTGCAAAGTATCTTGAGTGAAAGGATCAAAGATAGCTAGAATCCCATGCAGGACTGAGTGAGCACTTTGACTAGGTTACCTCTGGAACTATATGTAGGCCTGGCCCGAGACAGTATTATGAAAACTTGGGTTTCGTTTGTTTTTTGTAGTAAAAAGTAAAAGCCCAAGTAGTAATCCCACTTAGTTGCGATTTGATGGGCGATGAGCAGGAGCCAAGCCATTGAACTCTGTGACTGTGCCACCTCCTGCTCTGTACACTGCAAGCTTCATGACCCTTCATGAAATTGAGCAAAAGCATTTAATAAACACATATAAGGGACTCAAAAACATAAGGTCGATGCCAATATAATCATCACAACACAATCATTTCTCAAACGCAAAACAGAAAAATATATTGGCCCCTAAACCACTTGTAGCAAAAAAGAGCTCCACAGCATCAATTATCCTCCAAAATGTTTTACTGTGTCCTTGTGTTTGTCCCCTTTTGTCAACAATGCTTATGTTGTGCATTGCCAATAAGTAGCATTTTTGTCTCATGTGACCACAACAATAGATTCCAATTCGAGTTCCTAAAATACAGAGCTAAGTTCAGGAGCTGCACTTTTTGGATTGGGCTCAGTAAGGGCTTCTTTAATGCAACACTTCCAAAGAGCTTGGTGACATAGAGGTTGACTTAGAGACCACGAGATACCACCAGACTGTGCCGTTCTGATCCTTTCATTCTTCCCCAATCTTCCACACTGAGCATCAGTGACATATGTTTTATAGAAAAAGGCAAAGTACTCAATAACATTTTTATAATTGTCAAATTAATCTGTTGAAATGAAAGTACACACTGCTACAGTAGCAGAGTGGAAAGATGGTACAAGGTGAGGTGCATTAAATACAGTACTGATACTCTACACAATAGCCCTTTGTGGACTAAAGAAGTATTGAACAATACACTACTCATCTACTATTTCCATATTATTTAATAATGTTCACACCCAGCAAACAGAAATGGCTCGGCACAGAAAACGATTCTAAGGCCTTGGTGTGTGACTGATAATTGATCAAACAAAAACCAATTCTAGATGTAAAAATATCTTTTTATTTACATACTGTGGAATCTTCCATAATGAAATATATAATCGTTAAATTATTAAGCTGCATTAGTAAAAAGCATTTAATTCAAATGACATTACACATCCCAATATAATATGCATTACTAAATGTTTTACACCTAGAATTAGTACAGACACTTTTATACTTTATAAGTGTAGTATTCAGTTAATACTGAATTTGCTGTGATATGAAGAAAGCTAGTGGAAACCAAAGCAGACATAGCCCTAGATCCTGGCCCACTTGTTATGATTTCTATACACACTGCCCTGCCCTTAGCCACTTCCTCTCCACATTTCCAGCTCAACCCTGCCCTGTGGGCTGATGCAGGCCAAGCACACACCACAGTTCAAACAACACTGTTGATTAAAGGAACACACTGGTAAATGTTCCCTTTGAAAAGAGAAAGAGAAAGGGAGTGAGAAAATAGGAGGGTGAAAAAATAGGGACAGACATTGAGGGACAAATAAAAAAATAATAATAGGAGAAAATCTAAGGGTATATTAGAAGCCAGAGAGAAAAATACAAAGATAGGCCTGAAAAAGACACCCGAAATGGTGAAAGGCTTGTACATAGCAATATGCTCAGATCAGTATAAATTACTTGCTGGGTGTGGACCCTTAGGTAAAATAAGGATCCACATATGGCTCCCCAAGTGCACCCAGCTCAGAGTAGCCTCTCTGAGAATAGCCGCTCTTCCCCTTTACTCAATACTGGGTAAAATATACTGCTGTGAAAAGTATTTGCCCCCTTCCCCCTGCATAACCCAATTATACTTTTCTGGTAGATAGCAGAATGAATGGTCCCTGCAATGATGCAAATCTACCAGGGCCTGGGGGAGCAAAGCAACCCCACACCATCACACTACCACCACCATGTTTGACTGTTGGGATGATGCTATTATTGTGAAATGCTGAGTTTACTTTATACTGAGCACCACTGGACCATTGTCTATGAAAAATTACCACTTCTGACTGTCCACAGAACATGATCCCAAATGGCTTGGGGGTTCATCAATGTGCTTTTATGGCAAATGGAAGACAAGCACTATTTTTTCTCTTAGTTAGCAGTGAATTGTGCCTTGCAAATGTATCATTATTTCCATTTATGCCCAGTCTCTTAAGAGGCAAAGGCTAGTGAGGCCTACAGAAAATATTTATATAGCAGCATGGTGTGCATGTTAAGACCTTGTAGCCAACTCCACATTGATGGTGAGGTTTTATAGAAGTCATTTAGATTAACAGGGCTTGCAGTAATCAAGCCTGAATGTGTTTTTTTAACTGAATCCAAAGATCAAATGAATATGACAATTGAGTTGACACTTTTTCACACAGGGTCAATTAGTGTAGGATACATTCCTTTCTTAAAGGAAAAAGTTATCAATTAAGCACTGAATTTTGTGCTTCCTCGGGATCTCATCATCTTATATTACATTTACTATGAAGATCTGAAACCATTCAGTGTGTCAAATATGAAATAATATAGGAAAACAGCTGACCAACTTTTTGAAATTCAAACACTAAAATGATTGGGGCCATTGATCTATCCAGTGTACCTGCACTCTTTGGCTGCAACAAGTAATTGAGTAAATTGATCTTTATTTCTCTTTTAATCTTTCCTTTTGCTTTTCTTCCAATCAGGCCATGCTGTTCTAAAGTGGCAGCTGAAAGCAATGGGTTTTGTTGCATAGGCCAGAAATACAGGGTTTTTTTTCGAGTAGAAGTTCACATTAAGATTTTTTTTTAATTACTAAATTTCTTTAACATAAATGACTATATAGCAGTTGGACAACTATGCTAATGGACAAGACAATATGCCTTTTACAGAATATACAAAGGTTTTTATCGTTTATGGCAACAAAAAAAAAATTATAATGAGCAACAAATACATCATGACAGCAATGATCAACGACATCTTTAAAGTATACATGCTAAACTTATACATAGTTATATTTGCAACGATATTACAGGGACACTAAGGTCACCAGCTTTGTAGTAGACTGACTCCCTGCTGTTCCATGCATGGTGACAGCATAGTGGGATTGCTGTTCCAATGTTGTCCCAGAGAGAAAACAACCTATTTTCAAACGCTTGATCATGATGGGTTGAAAAAGGAACTAGAAGAATAAACTTTCAGATGACCTCTCCTTACATAGTGACAGGACAGACCTGGATGTCGTCCCCCAAAATAATTAACGTTATCACATTCATAGTGACAATTTACCTCATAAACCTGGTATGACTGATAAATGCTTCCTAGCAGCAGACATAAAAGATGTGAAAACGACAAAGTCCATGTCTCAATAGGCTAACCCCAACTATCCAAAGAGATGGGTTATGTCTTAGAGACACAGTAAGGCAGTGAGCAGGAGTGAGTGGAAATAAGAACATAAAGGACTACAGTATGTTATCCAAACCTCATGTCTCCAGTATTATTAGGTTTACCCTGAAAGAGGTTGGTCTTAACATGAAAATGGCATAAAATGAATCTTGGAGTTTGCCTTCATTAATAAAATAAGAATAGGACCATCCTTCATTCGGACATTTGAACCCTGGAGGTGGACAGAGGAAGCAACAGAGGAGCATGTGGGTGGAGAGGAGCAGGTGTTTCTCAAGCCTCCACTAACTCTCAAGAGTTTCTGGTTTCTGTGCTCATGTGCGTCAATAAAGCTCAGGTTTCTTTGTTGCAGCTATGATGACTCAAATTATTCCACAGGTTAGAGGCAAAAACAAAAGGCCTGAGACTGCTTCAACTCAGAGTTTTCATGTAGTGATATGGCTTTTTTGGGGGGGGTAACTGTGAATGGTTGGGTAGCCTGGCAACTTTGGGAACCTGCGGTTAACCCCAGCCTGGCTGGTGAGTACAGGCAGAGCAAAATTGATTACACCTGCTGTTGATTGCTTTTGTCACTGTCCTTAAAACCAGGTCAGGGAGTTCAAGCGACTACAGGGAGGCAAATCATGAGAAGGCAAGTGACTGAACACCTATAAAAAGAAGCACCAAACACTACAGCAAGGCCAGCTACCTACAGTTTACTGTTGGCTGCGTTTAGTCAAGTGTTTATATAACCCTGAGTTATTAGTATTAGGATACAGACCTGCTGCATTATAGTCCTCCCCACAAGTATAGCGAAATCCATTTTTAAGTCAAGTAAAGCTGTAGCATTTTGTGTCAATTTAGTTTTCTTTAGGAAGAATTGCCTAAATTGATTATTCCATTTGTTGCCGGCAGACAAAAGACTCTAATGTTTTGACATGTTTTTATTGAAAGACGGTCACGTCATTGAACCATTCACATGATTCATTCATTTAAGTTTCCCTGCTGGCCACAAATATTAATAAAGGAGAAAATATGTCATGAATAAAGAAAATAAATGAATGATAACACCGAATATTTTCTTACATTGTGCAAGAAAAGAAATGAATAATTAAATGTTATCAATGGATACCTTTGCATAACCAAACACATGCCTGTGCTTAAGACTGAATAAATCACCTTAACGTGAAGTTTAGGAATTACATACTGCAGTAGTGTAATATGAATGTATTCATTTGTCTTCTCCAGCACTTAAAGTTGGTTAAACTGGTGTATAACACACAGTACATACTATGTAAAAATTACATGCAATATTACATTTTCTAAAGAATTCTGTAGTAAAAAGTAAGATAAGTAAAATAATCCTAATTTTGAAGGAAATATTATTTATTCTATGTTTATTTCTGGGGTCCAAATAAAGGAACTACAGATTTTAAATAATTTTTGTACTTAAAACAGATTAAAAAAGCAATGAGTAGCAATGAGAAATACATGGTCAGAGAGATGCATGGTCTTTCCTTTCCAATAATGATGTTTTAACGGTGGCATTTGTAGAAGCACCAGGCATGTTGTCAATATAATTGGTGTAAAATCATAGTATTCACATTTTCCCTGGAGATAATAGAATCTATCTAAATATCAATTTACCAGAGGATCATGAAGAAGGGATTGAGATCAAAACAGACAGGACACTGGCTTTTTATTCCTCCTCAATTCCCTTTCACAAACAAAGGGATAGCTGATGAATCCACAAAGGTCTATGAGAGATCGAAAAAAGGGATATTTTCAGACATGGTCTGTAATATCGCCAAGGAAGTAAGACTTACCCAACTCCTTAGAGACAGGAGAGACCGCAGCGTTTTCCCCAATCTTTGAGACCGCATCAAAGTACAATTTTCCAGCCAGACTCATTGCTGTAAAAACAGACAATTAAAAAAAATATACATATTATTTATGATCACAAAAAAGTGTAATACAGCTTTTAAATATGGAGTCTTTGTTACAGAATGTCTTTGGGAGACGTATAATCCTGATCGCATGAGTGCAGATAACAGTGTCACACATGCATCAACTAAATTGAGCGTGCACAGACAGTTTTTGCCATGGCAAGAACACTTTAAGAGCTTGCAAACATGACACTGAGTAAGCTGAAAATTATTGCTGCATACAGTAAACTAGTCAGAATGCAGATCTTTATCCCTCCAGTAGTAGAAATATTCATCTTATAAAAAAGGTTTCTCTCTCATAAACATACTCCGATTTCAAGATCAATGAAAGCATATGAGGCCACTGAAAACTACAGTGCACAAACACTGACTTGTCCTAATATTTTTCCCACAACTGTATTGTAAGATAGAACAAAAGGCTTGCTATTTGTTGACAGTTACAGTGAGAGCCACAAACTCAGCTGTTTTATACAGCATTTTCCATGCATGCCTAACAAAAGCTGATGACACAAAACACAATAACCAAGCACATTTCTTAAGATAAATGTGTACAATTTCCACCATACAAATGTAGGTGGAAATTATAATGTCATTGGGAAAAGTAATAAAAAATTTAGTGTTTCCCAAAAAGTTTTATATTGCCAGCATATTCACACTCAGTAGATCTGACATGTTTATTTTGGTGCGGTCACCAAATAAAGTAGCAAAATGCACTGGAGGACAAGCGAATACATTTAGCTATTTCTTTCAAGCAATGGAAGAATACACAGGTTGATATGGACCTTAAATGGGAGCTGTGGGCAATGTCTCCACTGTAGGCTAGTTACAGTACCAGTCTAGTATGATACAGTAAACAGGTATCTACAGATCCGGAAAAATTAATAGACCACTGCACCTTTTTCGTTTTTTCCCCCAAAAAGTTGAAAAGGAAGGTTTTTAGTGAGGAGCAGAATGGTTCAAATTAAGAAACCACTGCAATTTGAACACTTCTGTTCTTCACTC
The DNA here is from genome assembly GCA_016801105.1 of Esox niger. NCBI lineage: Eukaryota > Metazoa > Chordata > Actinopteri > Esociformes > Esocidae > Esox > Esox niger. Next base: position 72,720 of record JACXGJ010001146.1, on the reverse strand, counting down.
AAAACATTCCTTTTCAATATTTTGTAAAGGAAAGAAAAAGGTGCAGTCATTTTTCTGGAGCTGTATATCCATTGACAGTAACATAGAATTTTACATACAGAAAATAGTTTGTTTGCTTGGTTATAGTTATACAATGTCAGGATAGGCTACATAAATGGGAATCCCAAACTGCATGTTGTATGACATTAACTACAATGCCAAGAAAATAGCTCTGTATTGTATATGTGAAAATGAAAATAATTACAATCCTTAACTTCTTCACCAACTGTGAAATGTTTGTTTTAAGTAACTTTAAGTGCTCAGACATGACCCTGTTGACCATGATGGCCTGAGTTCTATCCTTAAGAAAGTCATAATACAATGGCAGGCATCAGTGCAAGCACATGCACACGCACAGCTCCTGTAGTTAAAAAAGCAGTTCCCCTGGGTTAAATATTATTTATTTTATTGACTAATGTAAGTAATTAAGTATGTAATTGATATCTGTCCTTCACTGTCATTTTTATTTTTATGCTGATGACCCAGTAGTGTACGCTGCTGCCCATGTCTTATTCATATTTGTAGTAGTCTGATTTCCGACATCAACAAAATTCTCTCATGGAGCTTAATTTGGTGCTAAATGCAAGTAAAGCAAAACATATACTATCTTCGAAATCCCCAAATCAACATTTAGATGATTTTACCCTGACATTACATTACCCTTTATGGTTCCTTTGTACCACATGTTCCGTCCTAAAAATACCTTGGAATTTGATTCAATCAAAACTTTTAAAAGGGGTCCCTCAGGGTTCAATAATCGGCCCACCATTGTTCTCACTTTATATAAACAACACAGGTGATGTCAGATATTGTAATTTCCATTTATATGCAGATGACACAGTGATGTACCCTATTGCTCCAACAGCGGACCAAGCATTAATGCAGTTGTAGTCAGATTTTTAGATATGAGAGGGCACTTCTACTGCTTAAACTTGTTTTAAACGCTAAGAAAACAAATGTAATGTTTTTTTCTATGTCTAAACTCTCAGCTAGAAACACTTTAGTAATTACTAGCTTGGATGGTACTCAAATCAAACAGGTCTCTGCATATACATTGAGGGTTTTGGTTAGATGATAGGATATCTTTCAAAGAAAAAAAAAATTCAGGCTACTTTTGTTTATTTTAGATTATGGTGATATCTTTATAGGCATGCTTCGGCAAACACATTAAAACCACTGGATGCTAGTAATCATTGTGCACTGAAGTTGATCACCAGTGAAAGTTACAATATTCATCACGGTATTATACAGTATATCAACATGTAGGTTGGGCCTCTCTATCTGAGGCAAGAGCAACATTCTCTCTTGTTTATTTATAAAGCACTTCTTTTAAAATGACCTCCTTATATATCATATTTTATTTCTACACATTTCAGAACCAGATCACTGACATGGATTACATTAGAGACTCCGGTGGTCCCCACAGAGTTGGGTAGGAACAAAAAGCAAGTCAAACTTAAGTTTCCACTCTGGTTTCCTTTGACTATTTTAAATTTTTTATAGAAGATTAATATGATGTTGCCTGTGACGGTTTCTGTTGAATTGTATGTTTTGACATTTTCTTTCTCTAAATGTTTTGTTTGTGTGCCTAAAATTGTACATGTCAACATGATTACACAGGGCACAGCCAAAAAAGAGATCCAGGTCTCTGTTTGTTTTCCCAGTGAAAATTAAGTTCAAATAGAAATTTGACAAAGCATTTTATAAAGTAGTTGACTTAGAAATGCAAAGAACCCGAGAAACAAAAACTTGGCAATAAAGGTTAACCGGGTTATAAATGTGTTTGGCTCGTTACAATTACAAGTAAAAACTATGTAAAAAAAAACTATGAAAAAAGAAAAACAATTAATAAGAAGCAAATAAAATCAACAGGAGATGGAGTACAAATCCCTCCTTAAGTAGATGAGCTGCACCAGAACATGATTGCCCAAGCAGAAATCAGTATCCACAATATTTTATCAACATTTGGCATAATTCTGACTCCATATCAGTCCCTCCAGGAAGCCGCAGAAACAGCAGATGTCATATTTGGTTATTGGAAGAGAACTAAGATCAGATGTGTAATCAATGAAAACCAAAAAGCTAAATGTCAGCCTAGTTCCAGTACACTCCATAGGCTTCCACTATGTGACCACTGGGAGTGGAAATGACAATCTGATTATTTAGATGTATACACACAGTGGGCTACCAGGCTCCTTGTCTAACTGGGTGGCAGGGATTTCCTTGTCCTTCCTGGGATCTCCTGGTCTCAGCACACTCTAATGTCTCTGCAAAGGAATTTCAGGAGCCTGCCCTTACTGACCAACCTGACTTACTGGTTTAATGTGCAGTAGATAAAAACAGAATGGCATTGCACACGAAGTCCTTGCATTATGTGCAGGCATTGGTTTATACCAGAAGCTCCACCGAGTACCCTCGAATGTTAATAAAATACAATCCAATCAAAAACTGCACAGTTCAAAGCAGTAATCAGACAGCCACTCACCTGCAACTGATTTCTCATAGCTCTTTCCCAAGTTGACAAGGTTCCTCAACCCAGGGTTGAACTGTTCCATTACATTCTGGAAAAACAAGAGAATATTGGTAATTATATATGGGGTGAAAATCTGATATCAAGTTTGGATGGAAAATTACATAAAATTCCCAAGAGCAATTTTTGAGGGGGCCACCAAAAGTAGTGCTGTAATTCCAGATTTAGTGTGCCATCGGTTTGCTTGCTACTGTAGCTCTGCAAATTCAGCGATTGTGTGTGAACCTTACCAACATTAAACAAACTGACTGGATAAACCCCATATTAGCTACGTGCATTGAGTGCATTTCAGACAGCAGACACGAACACTGTCACCTTGCCAGCAAAGGAACACTATATACACTGCACTGCAAACTTATCTTATTGACTTGAATTCAAACAGCTGCCAAAGCTGGTTGATGTTACTGTAGCTTGCTAGCAAATATCAGCTAACCGCTAGCTAACATAGCAAGTGACTAGTCATTCAGCGCAGAGAAAATGAAGGCTGGTGACGGTTAGAAATGTTTTTATTGTATTGAGTGGTAGAAGTAAATAAATGTCGAACATCCTTTGTTCGAACTTCTTACTGAAAGTCAACCACCAACGACAGACTGTCAGATTCCCATACATGTAACTAACCTGCACCATCTGCCAATGCTGAGGGCTGGGGGACAGTGGATCCAACCACTGTGAGGCAAAGGGCGGGGGTGTTGCAATGTTTTTATAACTTACACCCGCTATGAAGTTTTTATTTTCAGAACAAGTGCATTCATTGCATCTAATTCCTATTATTGATATTACATAGTTATGTTTACATTTATATATTGGGGGGACAATCATAGTTTTCCCCAGGATGGGGGGGGCCATGTCCCACCTGCCCCCCCAGGATTTCCACCAATGAGTTACATTCGGCCAAATTGTAACCAAATGTAAACAAAATCTAATACCTGAGCTGAAAAACAATATTGTTGTTAGGGCCCTAGAATTTCCACATTGCAGATATTTTTTTTCTTTATTAAACCTTTATTTAACCAGGTAAGCCTCATTGAGATAAAACATATATTTTCCAAGAGCGTCCTGGCAAAGATGGGCAGCAGTAAGACATTAGATAAAAATTACAAAAGAAAACAAATACAGTTACTCTTAAGAAGAACAACAAAAAGAAATCACAGCCATAATTTAGAATCATAGAAACAGCTAATTACAAACATTGACAAGTCAAGGAATCAGACTCAAATTCCTTCATCAATTATAAAAAAAATACCAAGAGGAACAAATTCTTCCAAATTAAAACGAATGTATAAGATGTTCCAAGTTGACAGGACAGAGAACATAAAATTTGGGACAGTTAGCAAAATAAAGACCTGTGAATGGAAACAGTACCCACCCCATTTTTTAGGAATCAGGGAATCCAGACATTAACACATAATTCTAAAAATAAAAATGTGTGAAGTATTTTGTATACAAAACATAATTCTAATTCTGTCCCGCTGAATAATGCAGTGCAGTTATATCACAGATGCAGTTACTGCCACAGCGCAGTAATATCCACAATGCAGGAGGGTTTAAGATCATAATATATTGTTTGGATATAGGGCAGGTTGAATGACATTGCCAGCGCAAGCCTCATTTCCACTCAGTGTGAAATGATCTTAACACAAGGCAGACAGTATATTCTACAGAAGCAAAATGTCTGTCTTAAGGGTCGCATTCAGTCTGGCAGTTGCGGATGGCTAATTTGGAATTAAGGGCCAGTGTGGGTGAACAAACAACTGACCTGTACACAACTACTACCAAGTGTGTTTATATAGAGGTGTGATAACAAAAACTTAATCATGAATGAAACAGATATCACAGAATTTGGAAACAGTGTAGTGTAATTGGCCAAAAAAGATATAAAATGTATAGGCCCTTATGTTGTTTTGTCTCTGAGTAAGACCTTATTGCTTCCTGGGCCTTTCAATGTGGCATACCCCTGGACATTTTTGATGGTTTGCCACATTCAATTTGTTATATTTGGACAATGTGTTTAACTGACAAATTTGTGAATTTAAACTTCAATAAGGAAAATTCAAGCTCCTATAATATACTTTCTTGACTATTTGTGAAATAGAAGCGAAGTGAGTAAGTCAAATCATTAGAGAAAGAGTGACTGACACAGTGACTCGGTCAGTAAGTGGTCGAGTCAAGCAGACCAGGAACACTCTCCAAGGTCTAGGGCTGGTTTGGCCTTCTCTTTATGGTGTAAAGAGCACCATAAAAAGAAGATAACTTAACATCTGAGGGTTTACAACAAAATGCACACCACTGGTAAGCCTCAAGAATAGAATGGCAGTGTTCTAAGAAAGTTAAGGTTGGAGAAAGAAAGGAACTGCTCATGATCTAAAGCATACCACCTCATTGGTGAAACATGGTGGAGGTAGTGTAATGGACTGGGCATGTAAGGCTGCAACTGGAACTGGGTCAGCTGTCTTTATTTGTGTTACTGAGGTCAGAAGCAGCAGGAGGAATTCGGAAGTGTCCAGAAACAGATGTTCTGCTCAGATCCAACCAAATATCTCAGATCTCATTAAACAGCACTTCACCTTGCAGCAGGACAATGACCACAAGCAGAAATCAATAACCGACCTGAATCCAATAAAGCACGCGTTCTCTTGCTAAACCCAATACTGAGGACAAATATGCCCCAAAACAAACAGGTACAGATGACAAGGCTGGCATAGCATCATCAGATAAGATACCCAGTGACTAGTGATGTCTTTGGATTGTAGTCTGAGGTATAACTTCCCAACTTGTTTTCTTTCATATCAAATGCATTTAAATACCAAAACAAAACTCGTGTTGCTGCACACATTTTTATGGAATGCACTGTATTAGTGCTTTAATGCATTAACTATCCTCTAAGTGCTTGTTTCAAGTTCACTTCCTGGTTGAGAGAGGATTGTGGGACTTTGAGCCTGTTGTGGGTTGCTGTGAGGTTTAAATTTAATATCACAAAACTGTAAGAGCAGGGAAGTAAAATATTTTAAATAAAACAATATCTGTGTACTTAGTGATGGCATTAAGCTGCCCAGAAATTATGCATCTTTCTTCATCTTTCTTTTCATGCGGTCCTTAACGGCTACATGATATATTCAATCTTGCAATAAGGAAATGATCGTATTACAAGGATTTTTTCAGTAACAAAAGGGGGCTTAATGGTGGATGTGGTCAGTGGCATGGTCAGGGGTGTGTCAAAAGCAGTGGCAATGTAGGTCTGTCACCCTACAGAATGTCTGAAGTTGTGGCTCCTGTTTACATTGACAACACTCATGGCAATTTCTTGAAATTCTTCCAATTTCTTCAAGAAGCTGGAATATATTGTTTATATAGTACTGTGCAAATGTTATAGGCATGTGTGATGAAATGCTGTAAAGTAAGAATTATTTAAAAAATAATGTTTTACAGATCATACTAATCAATTCACAAAATGCAGAGTGAACATATGAAAAATGTAAATCTATCAATATTTGGTGTGATCACAATTTGCCTTCAAAACAGCATTAATTCTTCTAGGTACACATGCACACAGTTTTTGAAGGAACCCGGCTGGTAGGTTGGCCCAAACATCTTCAAGAACTAACCAGAGCTCTGTTTAATTTTCTAACCACTAATGTATTTTCAAAGCTTTTATTCCAATAATTACTGCACTTAACTTGAATAATGGGAACATCTGATGGATTAAGAAGATATTTCATAGGTTGACTTCTGATATTACAATGAATATGAGAAAGGTATTCCACTAGCATGGAGCTTAATCCTAGTAAGTTAAAATGCATACTGTTTAAATCTAAATTTACTATTTAGTCCATTGCATACTCCGGACATAATTGATTTGGATTTTTACACATCCTAAATATGAATAATTGTTGAACATTATTGACACCAATAGATGTTCATAAAACTTTTCTTTTTCAACATGGTCATAAATGGTCAAATTCTTTTTACAATAACGGTAGTTAGTCATTGCTAAATATAGTGGTTGGATAGAACATGATCGCACAAAATGTCCAGCATTCCAAGTTATTTCATCTATTAATGTTGCTAGATAATTTAGCAAGCTTATTTTATCTGGACTGGCCAAAATTTGCTATATCCGTAAATAACGGAGTAACTCACCATAGCCCAATGGAATTTGCCTCTGAACGTGCATCAAACTCATCTCAAAGTTCACTGTACCCAGTATAAGCCACACCCACTGACATGTCTTTTCAAACAGAAATTAACTAATATCACAGAAAACTTGACCAATTAAATGGGGTAGACTTTGGTTACTAGAGATTCACTGGCCTGAAGTAAAAATGTTGTGTTCACAAACATTCAAAAGACCATAATAAATCCACTCGTCACTAAGAAATGTGTGCTCTCTTTAAAAAAACACATCAGAGCTCTGACGACAGAGGTTGAAGAGGGCTTAGCAAGATATATTTATGTAAACCATGTGTTCCATTGCCTTCTTTTGAGAGAGTTCATTTTAGTTTGGCATTCGTTGGTTTTGAAGTGAGAAGTTCTTAAATGCATGGTTGAACTGCACATTTATGTAATATTAACACCAAAGAAATTATGGTCCACTTGTGCATGTGGAATTTGTTTACAGTCAAGCAGCCCCTAATACCAAGAAGCATTAGTGGTGCTCATGAATCCAACGATCAGTGTCAGGGTTTAAAAATGTATAGTCGTTCTTTTCTGTTCTGTTTTTCTTCAAAATATTAACTTTTACCCAGTCAACCAGTTAACCATTTAATTTAACAGTACTTCAGTTAGAGTTGCCAGCTATAAGATACTCACCAATGTTTCACCGTTCCATATTTGTCACGGTTAGTCTCAGCTGTAGCTACAGGTTCATTAAGCACATACTGGATAAATTAAAAAAAGATAAATATAACTGCAATTGCAAGTAGTTTAGACTAGAGCAATAATTGTTAGATGAGGAGAAACATTTCTAGCATGTTTTTTTTATAAAACACATGCTGAAACATACGTTTTTGATTAATTAAAGAAGTTGACAATATATTAATCTATAATCAATATAGTTATTAGTTAGGAAGTAGGAAAAAATCAAATGTATCAAATGTTGTTGAAATGGCTCAAATGCAGTTGTCTGTTCTCTCTAACCACCACCCAGACCCAGCCTATGGGTAGCCAATGAAATCTTAATAAGTTCATGACAGCACGTTAGCAAATGTAAGACTGTGTAAAGGCTATACTTAAAACAACCCTTGTTGATTCACAGGGTGTAAATAAGTCTTATCATTGATCAGGTGCACATGGGGTTGTTAAAGAATCCTCTTGGAATTATTTCTGTCCTAACATAATGTGCGCGATGGCTTTAGTATGTCCATATGCCAACTACACTATAGCATAATGACAGTAGTATATACTTCTGGTGAAAGACCCACACAGTATTTGGGTGTAATATTAAAAAAGTTATCAAAAGGTTATCATCACCTACTGAAATTCAAACCACTGAAATGTGACTTTCTTTTTTTAATTAAAACAACTTTTTGACAGATGAAGTAACTTCTCAATAAATAAAAACAATCAACATTGCAAGTGTATGGACCTGTTTTCAAGGGAAACAACCAAACACGATTGGTTTTAGCGTTCATATATAGTGATCAAATTAGCAACAAGAGGAAGTTATATGAATTCATCTTGTATGTAGAGAGGCGCACCTGTTGGAAAACACGACACCGGAGCTATAATGTAGCATAACTGGTTCGTTTACCTTGTATGTGTTTTCAGTAAGCTTGTTCACCTCTTCAGGGTCACTCGACATGGCAAGCTTTATCTCCGTAAGTCGTCCCTTAAAACAGTAAAAAAGTCTGAATTTATTCCCAAGACAATCAATATAAGTGATATCTATCGGGTCGTCAGATTCCTCATAGCCAGCGTTCGCTCTACATAGACTACTCAGAATTCGAATATGAATATCTTTTAGGCTACCGGGTAAACACGTTGTTCACGAAAAAAATAAAGCCAATTGCAATTGGAGGGAAGTACAACGGTCCGTTCCTAAAGGTCTATGTGGGATAATGAGCTGTCAAACTTCTGCGTCGTCGACAGGGAGGAGGTAACATAATGCCACGTTCACAACTACTCGGAACAAGGATCTCGAACATCTCCGACTCGCATTGCATTCACAACAACTGTGACAATATGGTAAATATGGCCATGCATGAATTTTTCATTTCCCCTTCATATTTACATAAAATGCAATCAGGCAAAACATGTGAATGAGGAGGATTTTTGAAAACATTCAGTATTGCAAATACATCTTTTTTTAAACCTCCCATTTGGGCTGGATGTTGAATTTGTTGTTTATACTAGTGCATAAGTAGAACCACTAGGATACCATAAGCATTAAATCCCAAGTAGGAACGCGTGTGGGTTTGATGACGTTACATACATGGCGTAGTACACAATTTTCGAGGACCAATTACTGCTCGACAGCGCGACTTCTGCAACTAGCGGCAAAAAATCCTGGAACGTATATTTAAGAAATTTGAGACGAGATATACGTTAGCTATGCCCATTTTCAGGCCTCTTCGGGTGCTTTGTATGAAAACCCACTTCTTTTGTATATATCTGAAATAAATTTGATAGCAATTTAGCTTGCTTTCTCACATGAACAGAAATTAAGTGAACTGTGTCGAAAGGTATAAACCAGAATATTACAGTGGGATTTCACATGCCCTGTCGACCAATTATCATTGGCAGTTAAGGCGGTTGGTTGTGGAATTGATAAACTTTCGTAGTGATGCTAATAGAATAGAGTGACTGTGTAGCTTTTTCAAGTCATTTTATAATGCACTTTTGTTCGCACTGTAACGGGAAGCGACACAAGGAACCGACAGAAAGTTTTCTGGGCCCTGGCAGATGTTTTTTATTTTTTTATAAAAACAGTTGAGGTGAGTTGAAAATCAAAGCTGAAAGATGAACCACTCTCTAGGGGAGGCTGAGTTGTCTTCAATGTGGCCTCACAGTGCAGTGGTAGTTTAAGATGAATGTATGCGGTTGGTCGAATCCTGAGCCACTTCTACGCCCCCCAGTCTCCTTGCCATCGTCTTCCCTCCTTGGCTATTGCGGCACTGGGGAAGAGCAGCGAAGATGGTAGCATGGTGTCACTCATCTCTTTTCCTTCCATGGCATTCTGCAGATTCTGTCTCCGCCCCAAGCTGCTCGTCTGGAGCCTTTACTGTAAACACCTTCCCGGATCCTGATGGGAGGTAGCTGTCCCCTGCTTACTTCCTCCGGTATGTTATGGCTCCTGTTGTCATTTTACTTTGGGAGTGTTGGTGCGAAGCTAATGCTGGTAAGGTCACGTTCGTGCCAAGGTACTTAAGCAATTTCTATGTGAATTGATATTGTGAAACACTATCACTCCACTATTACTGCAGATAATATATTCCAGACATTATCTAATATTATGATGCAAAAATTTGATATGTTGTGGCACATTAGAGCAACTGGTAAGACACTCTAACCGGTAGGCTAGTAACAAACACTAAGTATATTTTTAAGGATGAAATATGTTGCACTCATACTGTATATCGGGACTACATGGGTATGTACCTGTTGTATACACCTGTCAATCAACCCCCTCTCTTTGTTGTAACCTCTTGGTCTCTCCCCACTACTATGGAGCAGAAATTGATTGTTTTTAAAAGCAAACAGCACTTTACACACTTGTTGAGTGACTGAAACATATGTCTTGACAGCAGAAATCAGTCAACATTTTTAAAGTCTGATCATTCTCTTTCCACCTGCCCTTCATCCTGTCACATTCATTGATAAATGTAACCCAATTTAACAAATCACACATAAGAAATAAAACTTTGAAACTATTTATGCAATTACCTTTTCTGACCATCGTTATAGTAAAATAATTATAGCCAAAGTTTATTTCATAACACTGATAATATATATTTGTTTTAATACTATGTTTTATTTTGTTTGAGAAGTCTATGTTCAATCAATACGGTGTGTTTATAAATTTGAGGAAATGTAGTTCCCATTCAGGAAATTTGCATTAGCAGTTGTGAAAAAAGTTTATGGGAACAAAAGCTGGGACATACTATTCCCTTACTATCCACCAGATGTCAGTCGCTGACAAATTATTATAGGTCTGTTCAGTGCTTTATATTTGCTGAAATATGAATGTACTGGGTACATCTGCAATTCTAACATTCACCTAATACAAGGTCTCATTAAAATGTTATATTTGAATGATCTTAACATTCTGCATGGCCTTATCCTTGTCATATATACCTTGCCTTCAAACTCTTCACACATTTAGCACAACAGGAGTGTACATGGACTAAATTGGGGTTGATTTTTCACATAACACAAATTTAGATTGCATTTTGTTATATTTCTACAGAACTATATTCAGAATATTATTTTAAAAAATAAACCATAGCATATTCCCATTTTAGCTGAAGAGCTATCCAGGTATTTTGTCTTATTTTATTTTATCATGTCTATTCAAAATGGGCACTTCTTTTTGAATATTTTTTTATGTAAACATGGACTCCGACATGTCCACATAATCAGATGTCCCTCCCGGATGCTGGCTGCCTGGAGATATCTAGTGAATTTTGCCAGGAATGGACCAGGTATTAAAAGAGGTTCTATCCAGGGGTATTGAGGCCAAAAGATATGATGTGATTGAGAACCTGTGGCCAAAGTCAAGCTTGACTAGTATTGCTGTATACAGTTTTCGTAATATAGAATTCGTTATATATTTATGATTTGTAAAGAAAACAAGAGAAAGCAGAAAAAACACATCTTTTATTTTTATGGGATTCACATTCACCTGTAGATCATAACAGAATGGCACAATCATGGCAAAAAAGAAAAAAATTAACTGACCTCTGTTCAAAAGTCTGCATAACCTTAGGTCTTAACACTGTGTATTGTCCGCTATAGCATCAGTGACAGTGTGCAGTCTTGTGTAATACTTGTCTATGAGGTCCCAAATTCTTGCAGGTGGTATAGCTGCCCATTTGTTTGGTCAGCATGCATGAACCGCACGTTTGAAATCTCCTTAGAGTGGCACGATGATATTAAGGTCCGGAGAATGTAATGGCCACTCCAGAATCTTCCCCTTTTTCTGCTCTAACCACAGGAGGGTCAACTTGGTATTGTGCTCAAGGTCATTCTCGTGCTGGAAAGTCCAAGTGTGTCCAAGCGCAGCTTGGGAAGAATGCAAATTGTCTGCCAGCATATTCTGATAACATGTTGCATTCATCTTGCCATACATTTTCACAAGATTCCCTGTGTCTTTTGAGCTAGCTCTGCTAAAAACATCAATGAGCCACCACCATGCTTCACAGTGGGGATGGTATTCGGATCACTAGGTCTTGTTGACCTCTCTACAACCATAGCACTTATGGTTTAATCGTCTCTCCAAATTACAGTGTGTCAGAAGCTGTGAGGCGTGTCAACGTGTTGTCAGGTATATTGTTACTTGGCATTTGTGTGGCATCGGCACCATAAAGGCTTCTTTTTGGCAACTCAATCAGGGCCATTTTGGAGATTTCTGTTAAGATAATGCTTTAAAGAAGTAGCCTAACAACTATGTGATAATAATTGGCTTCATATGATCAATATCCTTAAATACAGTAAAAGACAATTTTTTGCATTATAATTCATATTTTTGAAAGAAATGTCGCGGTATGCAAACTTATGAGCACAACTGTATGTAACTTTATCTGTCTTGATTGGTGGATATCCTATGTATTTTGTACAAACTTTCAAGTATTACGCTGCTGGAATTACTGTAGTATCATTTTGTGTCTTTTGGAATTACTTTGTACAAGAACATTGTAAAAATGAAGCAATATCGACCACACTGCAGCATTTCTGACTTTTGGGACATAACTTATTATAGTAAAATGAGTTGATTTTGAGACATGTATGTAGTGTTAGTGAGCTTAACAGCTGTACCAAGCTGCATGCTGGTATAGAGAACTGTGTGAAGAGTTTTGAAAAAGTGAAATCAGTATTGAGAAATGCATGTGACTATTTGTAGAAAAAAAATTCTAATTTGCTAACACACTAAAACTGGTTCAAAGAACAACATACTCTAGACCCTTATGCAAGGGAGATAATTGATACCAACCCTTTTTCACACTGGTTTTCACACAAATCTCAGTTCTGTTCAACCTTTTTTGCAAAACTGCACATAACTTCTAAAACACATGTCATCAGGTTGTCATGTAGAAAACCCTGCCATTCAATGACGCAAAATCTAATCATTGCTGTTTTTACACTCTCTACATGGTTTTCACAATGTAAACAATACCCATTATTATTATTATATGACAAGAAATTTGGATATTGACATACAAAGGGTCAAGGTTAAGCTCACCTTTGTTTTGGAAGAATGGATGACAACATCAGAAAGAAAAATAGAAGGAGTGAGAATGAGTGGAGTTGGAAGAGGAAGACAAACAATAATCTGTAATTAATACTGTATTGGACCATTTTCTTGTAAATAGCATGACAATGATGGAAGCTGGACTGACAGTCCAGGCAAATCTGACCCATGTCATTGTTACATCAATTGTCTGGACTGCTGTTAAACCTTTTTTTTACCAGGTAAATATGCAGTTAACATGCACTTGTTTAGTTTATTAACAATACATTTATTCATAGCAATGACTTGGGAGCAATAAAAAGACTTGCTTTGGGACAAAATTGACATGGTTTTTCACCTTTGACATCCTCAGAGAAGAAAAGGAAAAATATGAGGTGGTGGATAAGGGGGACGATGAGAATGAAGAACAATGATCTCTAATGACATTTTTAAAACTGTGCTAAACCGTGTCCTTGTACATGATGTGTTGAAGAGGAAAGCTGGACTGAGAGTACAGCCAAACCTCAGCCATTTCAATTTTGCATCAATTGTCCTTTAGAAATTAAAATAAGTTACTTACTTTTAAAAGTGATCTAACTACTGTGCTGAGCACTGTTTTCTGTACTCTGAATCTGTATGCATGTGCACACTCAGATAAGTTAAACAAACTTGAGATTCATATTCTATTAAATGCATTTTTTTCTAGTATTGAGAGACACCAGCTGATGGTGATTCACCATTCAGGCCCAATAATTAGCCATCATTTTTGGGCAAAACAACCTTATACGTTTGCAGAAATCTAGTCAGGTGGAATAGATCACGAAAATTGCATTTTTTCAAAATATACACACTGTCGGATAAAATATGAGAAGTGAAAATCTCTGCCCAAGGTCAGATACAGGATGCAGAGGTACAATAAACAGTCATGATGCGATTGTTCATGAATGTGTACAATAAACATTCATAAGGCAAATTCTGGAACCCATTATGAAAATTGATTCATTAATACCAATTCCAGTCACCAGTGTGCCATCGGTATTAAGTATTTTCACAGTATTTTCTCCTTTTGATTATCAATGAAATGTGTATTACCAGCTGTGAATTTACCCCTGTGCTGGATTTGCTTTTAGACTATTACATGACTTGCATCATTTCAGGCCATGTGATTTGAGCACCAGTACCAAATCTATTTGCTTCAGTTACCCTCAAATGGAAAAGAGGAAGATAAATGGCATGCATACAGATTTATAGAAGCAAATTGAAAGAACCTTTGACTGTAAATGCCAGTTAAAGTCACATTCATGAATGTGTGTCCAGGGGGAAACCCAGAGCAGATAGGATAGAATGGGATATGAGTTTAGGGCCTCTGGTAGTATTTGAACTATTGTATTCCCACACTGTCTTTTTACTTTCAGGTGACAATGACATGCTTTATTACTTCCTGAATTGATGTTAAGCTACTTTGTTGGAATGAGAAAGTTGGCATTCTGTCTTTGTATAATTATAAAAACTGATCTCCCATGTGCAAATACTTTCAGGTTTTGCCATGGGAGATCACATGTTCCGGTTTGTGACGGATAGTCCCACATTATGGCCTGTTGTTCTTCAGCAAAATTCTGTCAGTTTATCAATGAGTATGTAACATGTTTAAATATGAAAATATTGAAAAATGACTGAAGCAAGTTCAAGTATGTTTTCAAGCATTCCTTCAAGTATTCCAGTGGTAAATTCTCAGCCACACCTCTCAGAGTATATGTTCCAACACATCAATTTCATAAACTGCGTTTACTTTCAGTATGAACATAAATTGGTGGAATTAGGTTTGCTATCAACATATCTCCATTGCTAATGTTGCCAGTTTGTAAATGTAAAAAAAATAATCTCAGTGTAACCTTTCAGCACAATGTTTTTTTTAAATTATTTTTTCCAACTATAAAAATATAGTTTTCTTGATGGACAAGGGTCATGCTTACTCTTAAGAATCCCTGCTTGACAATTACGAATGTTTATCACAGAAAGATACAAGTATAGGATACAGACAGGTACAGACATTCAAAAGCTAGTACCTTGAACTATTGCAAATTGACTATCAGTCTACCAGTCGGGAATACAGATCCAGCCTCTGATTTCTTTAACAATACTGCAGTGAGAGTGAACATTTCATAATGTGAGTGATCTAATGCCGAGGGAAAGTCCATTGGAACTGGTGTATCAATCTGAATCTCTCCTCCTGCTACAGTATGCATATATACGAATGCTCACAACCACATAGAAAAAGCAGCAAAACAACTTTTTGGATTCCAACCTTTTGGACATTCCGAATCAGAATTAGAATCAAATGTATTCGCCAGGTATTTGATTATAGACTCACGATGAGCTTACTCATAAAAGACTTAAACAAAGGGCACACAACAAGAGTCACTGCAATATACAGTACACATACACCCACCAAAAGGATGATTAGGAATACCTGTTCAATTTCTCATTAATGCAGTTATCTAATCAACCAATCACATGGCAGTTGCTTCAATGCCTTTAGGGGTGTGGTCCTGGTCAAGACAATCTCCTGAACTCCAAACTGAATGTCAGAATGGGAAAGAAAGGTGATTTAAGCAATTTTGAGCGTGGCATGGTTGTTGGTGCAAGACGGGCCGGTCTCAGTATTTCACAATCTGCTCAGTTACTGGGATTTTCACGCACAGCCTTTTCTAGGGTTTACAAAGAATGGTGTGAAAAGGGAAAAACATCCAGTATGTGGCAGTCCTGTGTGCGAAAATGCCTTGTCGATGCTAGAGGTCAGAGGAGAATGGGCCGACTGATTCAAGCTGATAGAAGAGCAACTTTGACTGAAATAACCACTCGTTACAACCGAGGAATGCAGCAAAGCATTTGTGAAGCCACAACACGCACAACCTTGAGGCGGATGGACTACAACAGCAGAAGACCCCACCGGGTACCACTCATCTCCACTACAAACATCTCCACTACAAATAGGAAAAAGAGGCTACAATTTGCAAGAGCTCACCAAAATTGGACAGTTGAAGACTGGAAAAATGTTGCCTGGTCTGATGAGTCTCTATTTCTGTTGAGACATTCAGATGGTAGAGTCAGAATTTGTCATAAACAGAATGAGAACATGGATCCATCATGCCTTGTTACCACTGTGCAGGCTGGTGGTGGTGGTGTAATGGTGTGGGGGATGTTTTCTTGGCACACTTTAGGCCCCTTAGTGCCAATTGGGCATTGTTTAAATGCCACGGCCTACCTGAGCATTGTTTCTGACCATGTACCCATCCTCTGATGGCTACTTCCAGCAGGATAATTCACCATGTCACAAAGCTCGAATCATTTCAGATTGGTTTCTTGAACATGACAATGAATTCACTGTAATGGCCCCCACAGTCACCAGATCTCAACCCAATAGAGCATCTTTGGGATGTGGTGGAACAGGAGCTTTGTGCCCTGGATGTGCATCCAACAAATCTCCATCAATTGCAAGATGCTATCCTATCAATATGGGCCAACATTTCTAAAGAATGCTTTCAACACCTTGTTGAATCAATGCCACGTACAATTAAGGCAGTTCTGAAGGCGAAAGGGGGTCAAACACAGTATTAGTATGGTGTTCCTAATAATCCTTTAGGTGAGTGTACATACACATAATAAACCAAACAACAACCTAGTATGACTAGTGAAACATTAGAACAATGAGCAGGGTATAAAGAGTGCTGGAAATTATGAATATTATGTTATTGTGCAGGTATTGTTATTTACATAATAACAGTAGACGTGATCAATATATAACAGAGTGCAAACAATGCTGGAATGAATAAATCATTTTTAGTGCAGGTGTAATGTACATGAGGTAGGTGGATATGATATATACAGTATATATACAGTATGAACAACACTGAATTACAGGATGACAAATAAAATAAAATACAATTGTAGTAGACAGGTGGATGTTAGGGTCAGAGATAATGGGTGGTTATACAGAAATTTGCCTGGCACTAAGTGACTGAAGTTGACTGTTCATCAGAGTGGGAGGAGCCGGAACAGGTTTTATTCAGGGTGTGATGAATCTGCAGTGATGTTTCCTGCCTTTTTACTGACTCTGGTTTTGTAAAAGTACTGGATGGGGGGCAGGTTGGCACCAATGATCTTTCCTGCAGTTCTGACTGTCCATTGTAGTCTGTTCTTTTCCAGTTTTGTGGCATTACATTCAGAGCCGGCTCCAGGCAAAAGCGACATAAGCGGTCGCTTAGGGCCCCCAACTGCAAGGGGGCCTCCTACTGCTAGCGAGGCCCCAACCAATAGGGGAGAGGCAGCCCCAAATTTAATTTTGCTTAGGGCTCCCAAAAGGCTAGAACTGGTACTGATTACATTTCTTTATAATGCTGGTTGTTTGATTCCTGGAAGCTGAACATTGTGTCAAACTGTGCTTTATTACCTCAGACAGGCCTGGAAACAGATCCATCTCAAAAATTTTACTTGCACCTCCAGAAAAATCTTTTCATGTTATTGTTGCTGTCTGAAATCTTTATTGGAGACTTAAACATTATTTATATAGCCTTCAGTTAGGCGATGTGTGTGTGTGCGTGCGTGTGTGGAAGTTTCAGCTGGGAGGTTGTCAGCTATACAGTTGTCTTGGTAACAAAGATCTGCTTGAGAGATTTAATAGCAAAGCAGAATCATTCGAGGCTGATTCAGTAAATGTGTGGTTTTGAAATCTATGTTTTTGCCGTACCGCGTAAGAAGAGCTGGCCTAGAAGAGTGAATGTGTCTTACTGAGTAAGTGAATGAGTCCGTCCCTGACTGACTACCCCTTGGTAAATAACGAAGTGGTTAGAGACACAGGCTATAGAACAACAGGTCCCGCGTTTGACTCCTGTAACAGTCTAAACACATTATGCCTGAGGTTCAAGACAGACAAAATCTTCGCCAACTACAACCTACAGTTCTGGTTTCCTTATTAGGATTTGTTCAGGATAGACCAACACTTTGCTGCCTGCACGATTCTCTCATCTTTTAAGTTGACAAAAGTCATTTATCTTCACCTAGATTGATAGATACTCAATGTCATTCACGAATGGCTAATTAACTGTTAAAAGGGCCAATGGTTTTGTTTAGAACAAATAAAAACTTGGCTGGCCACAACCTTCTGTAGCTACGGGAAGCCTAAAATGAAAGAGTTTACTGTGGTTATAGCCAAACGAGTCTTCATTAGCGGTATTTTAGCAGAAGGATATTATACTGGAAGCACACCCGATCTGGCAAAAAACATAAACAAGAACAACATTGGAACGGACATTAAACATAAAATGACAGACTAGGTTTTTAACTATATCGCCTTAGGTATTTTAATGATGGCTTTTATTTTGAAAAAGAAAATCTGAGTGCTGCTAACATAATATCCTGCTGCTAGAAGGACAGCCATCACTAGTTTACTGTTATATTATGACTATTTCGAATTATGTCTTAGGATTTCTTCATCCTAATTAAACACTTGGCTGGCTTGACAATTCTCTAGTCTTTTCACTTGACGTAAAAGTCTGTGATCTTCACCTATATTGATACAGTAGGTATTGTATCAATGTAATTCACAAATGGCTAATAAGCTGTTAAAATGGCCAGTGGCAAAAGCCATACAGTTAATTTATGCTATTTGTGGTGGTGTTATAATTAATAAGAAACGTTACAAAGTTTAACACAATGCATAATGGTGTCTAGCGACATATTTCGGGCTAACAAGCTTTTAAAACGGCCAGTGGCAAAAGTCATACAGTTCATCGAAATTAGTTGTGGTGGAGGTAAAGTTAATAGGAAATGTTATTCAGTTTAACACAACGGTTAATCGTTTCTAACAAAATATTCAAGCTTGATATAATATTATATAATGTCAATATGCTATACTGACACCCAGCTGATGGTCAGCTTTGTGGTGTAGTGGTTAAAAATACAGCTTTTCACGTGGGCGACCTGGGTTCAAATCTCAAGAGGGCAGCAATGATCCGCATTTTCTATTGCGTGCCAGCTGAACTAGGCTTGCCTGGTTTCTTGTTTTTATTGTGATGAATTCAATGATTTGGTATTTGGTTGTATTAAATGAGCAGTGGTGGACAGCTAGCTACTGTAGCAAGTCTTGCATCAGTTTAGTTAAGCAGCACTTTCCAGTCATTGCTAGCAGCGCTGAATGCTTGTGCTGTGCTCTTTTTTTGTGGCTCCATGACAATTTGGCTAATATCTTTGGTGGTGTAGAGATGTTATATTCATTATAAAAAAAAGTAATACACAATGCTGTCTGTGGTGGATGTTTGGTGTCTAAGTGGAATTGTTATTGATTATTAAGTATTATTGAGCCTATACATTATAAAGTACGTTTTACATACTGCATGTTTTTTTTACAATACTCCATGTGTAACACAATTGTTAATGTAAAATTATACCTGTTTCTTCCCTCTGTAGTTGACTGCTGCTGATTTGGCAATTGTTTCCTGCCATTGCCAGCAGAGCTGATTGCTGTACTTGTTTTTCTTATTTTTCTGTGCTAAATGTAACAATCCTAGTCTAAATACTGAAGATTATTTTCTCTTTTGATGTGTAAACTCCCCTGGCTTAAGGCATCCATGAGTGATCATTGACGACTGTGCAGACATTTTTGTCAGCCAGGCAAAATCACACATGAATGTCATTATAAATGCTGAAACAAACAGAATTACAGTCATTCCTGGGGATCCTATTGACAACATACCACACCAGGATTGTTTGCAATTCACACCAAAGGCCATATTTCTTCAGGTGCCAGAGACCGATTTGTCGATTGGTTTATCCACCTCCTCCTTGACTCTTAATTACAGTCCCCCTTCCCCTCACGGGTGTTACATATGTTGGTCTCACTTTCAAAATTGCTTCTTTCATCAGGGCAGTGCCAGCTATAGACTTTTGGGGGCCGTAGGCAAAATCTGATTTGGGGCCCTCTCTACCCAAGTGGTTCAGAGCTCCCTAGCGGTCTGGGGCCCTCTAGCAGTTGGTGGTCCCCTAGCGGTCGGGGGCACTATGTCGCTTATGTCTAGAACAGGTGGGAGCCTGCATGCTTTAAAGTCTGGGAGTCATGTATGTTCTCTTCAGAGGGGATGCTGACCCAAACAGGATATTGATTTAGGTGAGGATAGGCACTATGATTGATGTGTGGCGCCAGCACATCCACCTTCCACCTGAACTCACTTAACATCGGCTGTTCCATAAAATAATCTCTCAGATTGGCCATACCTAAACTCCACACCTTCATTTGAATGACTGGAATGTTTTGCAAGATTCCCATTGTCATGAGTTTCTTTGTTTAACTCCACATAAGCCGTTCAGACAACAGCTATACAAACTGTTTTTTGGAGCATCAACGGGAAGTTTCTTGCTGTACCAAACAACCAGGTGCTCTCCCAGGCTGATGTGAGCTAAACTTTCACTCAGTTGAATATTCACACAGTTAGCTTTTCACTCACTCGGATAGTTTTTTTCAATTAATTAAATACTCACTCAGTTAGCTTTTTACTCACACAATTTGCTTTTTCCATCAATAAAATACTCACTTAGTTAGCCTTTTATTGAAGTAGACCCAGTTAGGCAAGAACAATGGCCTTGAAATGGATTTGAGCATCTGGAAACCAGCGTAGTGTGTTACACGCGAAAGAAACGGGTTGACACAGGAAAACTTGTTGAACAGGTTGATAAAAGTTGAACACCAGATGCACTGCTGCATTCCGAATTAGTTGTTGGGTTTGGTTGTAGACGTCAAGAGCCCTACAAAGAGTGTGTTGCAGTAATCCAGATGTGAGATAACAAGTGCCTGGACAAGTACCTGCTCCACTTCCTCTCTTAGGTATGGTGGTACTCTACAAATGTTGCAGAGCCTGAACATGCAGAAGCAAGTAACACTGATGTTATCAGAGGACATTGTTTTTTCTAGGGTCATGCCAAGGTTCTTTGCACTCGGTAATTAGGACACTGTGCAGTTGTTAACCCTAATGAACATGTTATGGAGCGGCTAGTACTTAGTGACGAGTTAATGAGCCAGTTGAGGAATGGGAGAAGGTCTCCTGAGATGGTCATGAAAAGGCAGGAGGGCATAATGTTTGGCGGCCAGCCATCACTAACTGCAGAATTTCATCCGGTAAGAGCAAGGAAAAAGCTGTTAATGCGCTGCCAAGTTCGACATGTGAGTAACCATCGGGCCCGCTAGGCTGGGTGAATAAGGTATTGATAAAATCAACCTTCTTTTAAAAGTGTCTGACAGTCATTAGCAGAGAGGGAATAGGGTGGCGAAGGAGGTGCATGGTTAAGTGTGAGCAGAAGGTGGAAATGAGTTTCCTGGGGTTAGAGGTATATTTGCATGGATTTTGAATGGTAGAAAATGACTTTAGCAGCAGATAGGGAGGAAGAGAATGAAGTATGCTAGGTCATTTTTTCTCAGCTGCCCAAAGCCCATTCCTGTGACCTTACAGTTGTTCATTTAGCCACAAAGTGATCAGAAAGGGATTGCTATTTCAGCTGGGAGGAAAAAGGACAGTGAAAGTCATAAAACTTGGAAAGCGAGGAGAGTAATGTAGAAGAGGCAGAATCAGGAGATTAAATGGCTTTATTGGCCTTCAGGAACATCACAGGGTGAGCACAATTCAACCTAAATAAGAGTGTAGGTCAAACGATCCCTTGTCTTTATGTGCAATATAGTATTGTGTCCTTATTACTAATGTAATTGTGAATCATTATTAATCATGTCATTATTATTAAATGTATTGATTTTTTATTACATTACTTAATTGTTATAACACTGTCATGAGGGAGCAGGCAGGAAAGCATTTTATCTAGAGATCTGTATGTTCATTATCTTGTTCAAATGATAATTGTTCAATGTCATTGTTATCATATTCAGATTCCGTGACAGAGGAATCCCTTTAAGACTGGTTGATTCATGTGAACCGTCCATTAAATTGAGAGCTAAGTTGATTGTTTTCATAACACTACAATATTGTTATCACAGTCATTAAAATGACTAGGTTTATGTCACATTGAGCTTATTTGCAACAAAAATGTATTAAAGTCTTCAGAACACAAATGGTTTGTATGACTGTACAACAACCACAAACATCTTTATCAATCTAAAGACAAGCCAAGTAACACTAATTTAAGAAAATAACGTGTTATTGTGAATACAGTTCATTTTAATGCACATCGTTTTTATGATTGATGAAAATGTTTTTTTGTGAAACCTAATGACAATTTGATGTAGAATTTGATATTTCATTTTGAAACAATTTCACAGAAATGTTCTTCAGTTTGTATATTTTTGTGTCAACAAAAAGTCCCATACATCTAGCTGCACTAAGGCAAAGCACTTTTCCTCAGTAGTGTTTTCACACCTAAGTGGAAGAGCTGTCAGCCTGACTATGTAGAGATCAGAGGAGTTTTGAGAATTCATACCTCCCTTTTGATCATTTTGATCATTTTGTTTTCACAGCAGGATCAGGAATTCCAGAGCAATATTTGGGACTGGAGCAAAAGTCCCCTGGAACATGCAGTACTTCTGTATTACAAACATTGATAAAACCTTCTGAAAAGGGTACATGAACTATCATTAACAAGTGCAGTAGTTAACATGAACGAATGATGAACAAAGACATGAACAAACGGTTTATAATGATAACCCTTGCTTTATTAATGATTAACATGCATTAATTAACAGTGTGTAGTGTGTAGTCCCCTTAGAGTGTGTAGTCCCCTTATTGGAAAGTGTTACGCAAACATTATTATTTATTTAATGTATTGACTTTGCTTACTGAACTGCTAATTCATTACATATCATTACTAGGTTCTGTGGTTGCCCCAGTTAACCTTAATTTAATGCACTAACTGTTAGTCATTCTGAATAAAAGTGTTTGCTAAATGAATAAATGCAAATGCTGCCCCTTTACCTCATATCCTTCAGTTTTTAATATTCAAATAAATTGTAAAAATGTGTCTATCAGCTACACAACAACAAATAGCTAGCTTCCCTAGTGTTTCTCGTCGGTCATTATTTGGTTCTCCCACTATCGGTGTATACGATTTCTCAATGTTGGTCTCATCTGACCACAATACTTCCACCCAGTTCTCCACTGAATCATTCAGGTGTTTATTGCAGAACTTCAGACAGGCCTGTACATTTGCTTTCTTGTGCAGGGAGACCTTGCGGGCACTGCAGGATTTCCGTCCTTTACGGCGTAGTGTGTTACCAATTGTTTTCTCAAATGTGTGGTTCATGCAAGACAACCCCATACTTTGCATGTTCTGGAGGCAGCTTTATCTGGGCAGCTATACCACCGGTCCTAATCAGCGCACTGGCATTTTAAAACATGGTTTGCCCTGTTGGCATAGGAGAACATTTTTGTCATTGTCATAATGCATTTATAGAAGCCTAAGCATGACTTGACATAATAGGACATACATGTGCTATTGATGTTGTATGTAAATATTTGATTAGCTTTAAATAATGATTGTTTTAAACTTATTTTAACGTGTTCTTGAAATGCTTACTTTATTGATTTGTAATTAAGATATTTACTATAATTGACTGGTTTCTGCACACAACTTTTCTAGGGAAATGAGTATGGGCTTGTGTGGGATATCCCAGTAAATCTCAGCAACCTGGATCCAACGATTAAACCCCATCCTCTGGCCCTCTGCCATCCATCTGCTCACTACCGTGCATTAATATAATCTAATTGTACCATGATGAAAACCTCTGCAGTAATGTCACATGTCAAAGGGGTCATGAGTAATAGTTTTTATGACCTCAAACTAACCACGCCCATCAAAACATGATATTACATTTATTACAGGATGGCTATGACCATGCATATACGTCAGCCACCCTCACTTTTAAGCTTATTGCTGATATTTTGCTCTTTATTCTGAGTGGGAGGGGTCCAGGATGTTGACCTAACAGAGAGCTCAGGAACATCACATTCATATCAACAGTTGAGCAGACTCTATAAATAAACACTTAAATGGTTTTATGGTTGAAGGCAGATCTGTTTCCTGATGAAAGTCAGATGATCTGTAAATATCAAAGCAGAGAGAGGGCTTAACTGTCCCACAGCATATGTGTGTCTGTGTGCGTGTGTGCTTTCTGTGTTAGAGGCTGATCCCAGTTTGAACTTAGAGTAGGGTATTGATAATCTCCTCCAGGCTTTGTGAGGAATAGGCAGGGTGGAGGGTGAGTGGGTTGGGTGAACAAAACAGCACAGTCCAGTATTTAGTGATGTACACTACCGTTCAAAAGTTTGGGGTCACTTAGAAATGTCCTTGCTTACAAAAGAGAAGCAATTTTTTGTCCATTAAAATACCCTGAAAAAAAACAGAAATACAGTGTAGACATTGTTAATGTTGTAAATGACTGTTATTGCTGGAAACAGCTGATTCTTTATGGAATATCTACATAGGCATACAGAGGCCCATTATCAGCAACCACAAGTCCTGTGTTCCAACGGCACATTGTGTTTGCTAATCCATGTTTATCATTATAGAAGGGTAATTGATCATTAGAGAACCCTTTGGCATTTATGTTAGCATAGCTGAAAACTGATGTCCTGATTAAAGAAGCAATAAAACTGGCCTTCTCTAGACTAGTTGTGTATCTGGAGCATCAGCAATTGTGGGTTTGATTAAAGTCTCAAAATGTCCAGAAGCAAATAACTTTCTTCTGAAACTCATCAGTCTATGCACGTTCTGAGAAATGAAGGCAATTCCATTTGAGAAATTGCCAAGAAACTGAAGATATCATAAAGCAGTGGTTCTCAACCTTTTTTGGGCCAGCGCCCCCCCATCCATTATCCAGGTTTCTTACTGCCCCCATCAAATAAGATGTGGGCTAATTGAATTTTTATGATTATGATTATTATTATTGTTGTTGTTATTATTAATATTGTTATTATTGTTATCATCAAAAAGGGATATAATTGAATGACAAACAACAGATGTATTAGTTTCCCAGGGAAACAAACGGCAGCAAATCAGAAACAGCTAGCAATTTAACAATCAAATCTTAATTTAACAACAGCCAGAAATGCCAAACAATAATAATTCTTATGAATTGTTACAACGGACAACACGCTGGCACTTCTCAAGGGGTAAAAGCAGAAGGATTAACTTTCACAGGAAATAAGTTAAAAGCCTTTGAAAGTTACAGAGCCCTGCGCCTGGTTGTATTGCAGTCCTTTCAACAAAGCCACTTGTTTCGAATAGTGTTTTAATGTGCATCTGGATGCTGGATGCTAATTTGCTTTTTAGGGGAAGTCCAACAGTGGAATATCCCTCTTGTACATGTGTAACCACTGTGATAAAGCATTCATGGTGTATCCCTCTGAGAAATGAACGCTTTTAAGAGAAAGATATTCTTCCACGGGGAATACCAGAAAGAGAGCATCCATTTTCTAGAGTTTACACAGTACACATCATGTGGGTGAAATTTTGCGGATGACACTCTGATGTCCCGTTCACGTGAAGTCAGCACAGAGCTTCGGCGCAACAAGCTGACAGAAACACTAAAGAGAAGAAAATGTACAAGAAAAAGTCCTCAACTAACAGCTTCATTTAATAGTTCCTGGAAAACACCAGTCTCAACTATGAAGAGGTGACTTAGATGCTGGCCTTCTAGGCAGAGTTGCAAAGAAAAAGCCATATCTCAGGCTGGTCAATAAAAAGAAAAGTTTAAGACTGGCAAAAGAACAGAGTTTGCACAGTAATGGATAACATGGATAACAAGGACATTTCTAACTGACCCCAAACTTTTGAATGGTAGTGTAGATGTGATAGAGTGTTCTAGTTATTGCCTTATCATCTGACTTACAAGTGCATGTAGAGTGGTAACATTTCCAAAGAGCGCTAAAGACGCACTGCTTGTCCATAAGTTGGAAAGTTTGTATTGACCCAAGATCATTTGAAGAAAGGAATGCACCAAAAAATTCTTGTCAAAAAGAAACAGCAAATGTCTTACATTAAAATGTTCTTCAAGATGGTATTACATGCTTTTTACTCAGGATTTACTTCCTAGTGTTGCTGATATGGTGATCCGTCTGGTAGTTATGTGAAAAAGTAAGTACACCCCATGGAAAGTGTTTTTTCAACATATTTGGATACATATATTTGACCTAAAATTTAGCCAGATATATTGATAAAGGTTACTCAATTAAATAGAACACATAACACATATATGCAATCACAGTTGTAATATGCATAAAGAAATGTAATTTATTTATGCAGATAGAAGTTACAAGACCCCTACGTTTAACATCACATAAAAAGGCTAAACCTATAATCTGGTTAAAATTATGACAAAATCATTAACCTTTTAAATATTTTGAACATTTCAGAGCATTGACAATCTACAATGGGGCAAAAAAGTATTTAGTCAGCCACCAATTGTGAAAGTTCTCCCACTTAAAAAGATGAGAGAGGCCTGGAATTTTCATCATGGTTGAAGTGTGCCTATGATGAGAATTACAGACCTCTCTCATCTTTTTAAGTGGGAGAACTTGCACTATTGGTGGCTGACTAAATACTTTTTTGCCCCACAGGTTGTCCCAACAAATAATTTTCTGATATTAAATGAGTATCTGCTAAACACTGCATCAATTTGGCCTACATGGGAGGTCAGAAGGAATAAGTATCTGCTCTCAAAAAAGAATATAAAGTTGTGACTTGATCAAAACAATTAGAACAGTGTGCTCTGGACAGTTGTGTCAAACGTGGAGTTGTTTGGCTGCAATGCCAAATACTAGCTTTGGTGAAAATGAAATAATTCCTTTGAACAGAAGAACCTCGATCCTCTACTGTAGATTATGGAGGGGGTCGCAATAAGGTGTGGAGCCAACTTGTCCTCATTGAATCCAGCATGAATTCCACATTGTACCAGAGAATTATAGAGGAGAATATAAGAACCAAACATACAGTATTTTGTATTGCAAAAGGACATTATATAGGTGTGTGCATTTCCAGAATCATGTCCAAGCAACTGAATTGGCCACAGGTGGATTCCAATCAACTTGTACAGACATCTCAAAAATGATCAAAGTACACAGGATACACCTAAGCAAAATGTTTAGTTTCATAGCAAAGGGTCAGACTATTTATGTATTGACATATTTCAATTTCTTTCAATAAACTGGCAACAATGTCTAAAAAAATTGTTTTTGCTATTTGATTATGAGGCATTCTGTGCAGATTGATTGCAGAAAAATGTAGTCAGTTATAAATTAAAGCTATAACACAATCAATTGTGTAGAAAGTGAACAGGTCTGAATGTTTCCCAAGACCTCTATATATGGCAAATCCATACAGTGGCACATGTTTCTACCGCTATACAGTTTATACTACACATCCTTATACTGGCGGTATCCATTTGTTCTTTATTTTACTGAAAAGCAGAATGTTCAGTCAGACTGAGGCCCTCCAGTCTAGTAATTATAAATAAAAACATACAGAATACAAATTGAATTATTTAGTGGCAACACCAGTTGACATTTGATTTGTGAACTTCTAGCCCACTACAGTAATGCACCCAGCATGCATGAATTAAAGGGTAACTACTACTTCATCAAATGTGGCCCATTGTGGTGTTCTGCATTGTTGTGAACACGAAAACATAGTTGTTGTTTTTATATTAACAGTATAAAGAAAATATGGTAACAAACAGATAACCCTTTCAATACATGGATTTGTTTTATGTAAAGGAGACCGGTGGATGAAAGTTACACCTTTTGTTTGAGCGTCAGTAACTCAGTGGTTGTTTGTGCTAGATCTCTCAAACTTAGATACATACTACTCATATCTGTCTTCTGCTAACATAACTCACTTAGACATCTACTACACCACAGATTATGTGAGTTAGTGTCAAATACAAAGAGTTCCCTTGTTACAACCTTCCCCACATCTAGGTTGAGTTGTAACACTAGCTGGGGATGAATGTAACAATGACAGGTCATTTGCTAAAATAAGATCTACACTATACGATCTATACACGTGTACGAGTTTTGTTGACTGCCAACTGGTATGCAAACTTCCTACCTAAAAGCAGGTGATCAATGTTATCTCCATGAATGATGTACGACCCCTTGGGGCAATAAGTACTAAACAAGCCACAACAAGTGTTGCTGAAAATCTGTAGATCAATTCTCTCTCGCATCATAATGGGGATAATAATTGTAGAGTTAAATATCTTCCTTAAACATCTTAGTGCAAGTTTTTTTATTCTGCTTCTTGAGGGGTTAACCCACAGAACAGATCAGCTGCTGTCGAGAGTTTCCCCCGTGCCTGATTGAAGACTTTCTGACCACTGCGGTAGGCTACATGGGGCTTCTCAAATGAACCCTCCTCTCTTAGCTTCCATGTGGCTTTACAATATCTGCACAATGTAACCTGACAGATAGAATGGGTCTTGGCGACTGATATCACAGATTTTCCCTGCCTTTCTCAGAATGTCTGCAGGGACACCCCTATCCGTCTTACGCTTCCACTCCCTAGGCATGCTAGGAAAAAGGTGAAAAGTGTAATGATCCAATGGGAAATTGAAGGCAAACGCAGAGTGGAAGAAACTGAGCTTTTAATGAAGACACTGTAAAAGCGAAATCGATTTCCGTGCACTGAGATATAAAACTAAACTAAAACACTGAAACATGGATTTTGACATGAGCATACACAACAAAATGACCGACCAGGACAGGGAGAAAATTGATAAACTACATACAAAGACTTACAAGGAGAACAGGAACAGGCGGGGGCTAAACACAGGTGAAAGGAATAGACAATTAACTAAAACGAGAACAGGAAAGACCAAACAAGGACATGACTAGTCAAGGACACACAGAAAGCACAAAGCAGATTGGTCCTATTGGGCTGGGACCGTTACAAAAAGTACAAAAAAACATTTTGAGTCATTGTGAAAAAATGGTTTTAAAAATATTTATGAACTGTTACGACCATCCCCACAACAACCAGCCATTACATAGCTAACTGTTTAAGGTATGTGGGTTTGAGGTTAGCATTAATGCAAATTTAAACTGGATAAATGGATACTTTAGGTGATATATGTTGCGACTCATCTACAATAGTCTGAATGCTAGGCAAAGAATTATCTGGATAAAAAAACACTTTCTTACCTGACATTTTTCTTTTTTGTAAAATTCACAGTTTTGATAACAGAGACATGCCCCTTCTCGTGTGAGCTTGAAAAGTAAATTGGACAGTACTATATTAATGATATCACCACAGCTTATTTTGTTATGGAACATCAACCTCCCTTCACTAAGAACCAATGCACTTCAACTCAGGACTTTGTGAATCCAATAGACTTTAATGAAAATCATACAATAATGAAAGACATACACCCCCAATGCTTTTATACAGAACTTTCACACATTATACCATCTGACAATTCATCTGGTTGGCAATCCCCCTGGGTGGGGTGCGCCTCTTATCTTCTACCTCCCTGAATGCTCGTCATTTGCGACAGAAACTCACGACATCCTCATGGTTCATACTTGGGTCATGTCCATCACTATCCACAAAGTAAGTGTTATGTTAAGCTCATGCGCCACACTCAGGTAATTTCTTATCACAATGTACGCTTTACGATCAGCTCATTGGCCACACTCAGGACCCCCACTAGTGGATACAAAGGCAGTAAACTTTAGAAATGCCCCTCTCTGGGCACGTGGTAATTGCTTGCTCAAAACAATCTCTTAACATAAAGTACATACATTATGATGAACATAGAAATCGTCTGTATGTGTAAATTGTCCCTTCCCAGAAGTCATTTTCTGTGTGTGGACTTCACATTAATATGTTTATAATAAAACTTTGTGATTATACATTGCACATTAATAAAGTATAAAGTTATATATGCATTTTATAGAAAAATCCCCCACTTCTGAATGGTCAAACTGACAGTGTTACAACTAACCCAGTGTTACAACACTCCCAGGTCTCCCCTATCCAAAAATTCAATAAAATATTTACTGGTTGTAACCAGGCACTCTGCATGTCTTGATGCCCAAGAACATTTGGCCACATAGCACACATCTCTCAGAGGCCTTATTGATTAATTATTGTATTTAGCAAACATTTCTTTCCAACGCAACTTGCTATTGTGATTATATACATTACAATGGGTGGTATTGGGAATAGTAAACTTACTATCCTAGCTTTACATGGGAATGTTATTAATACTTTTTAAAGCTGCAAATGAAAATGTATACAGTCTTTATTAGTCAGGGCTTATTCCACCCTTTTAAAGTCAGTGGTTTATTAAATATTTGAAATAGCGTATTATGTCATGTTTGATATGGGTGATTATATCACACGGTTATGCCGTGTTAATGACCCCTTTATAAAGCACCACATACGTTCTTAATGACTTCATTAACACTGCATAAATCATCTGTAAAACATGTACATAGTGCTTATGAAGTCATAAGCAATCATTACATAATGAAGTAATTGAGACAGCTCCAACCTTTGATTTCCTGCAATTACATGATACATGTGTGTGTTTGGGTTTAACACTGAAATATGAACAAGAGGTTACTTAGAACAATAGACGAAGAACAAAGGAATTTTGTATGAATCTTCATTTCATGATGGCGGTTGGGGCCATAGGGGTTTGTGGGTCTGCCTAATAGTCAGAGAGAGAGAGATGCAAGTAACCCCCCCTAAAAAGGAAAAAGGCAGCAGGGAGCACAAAGCCAAACCCAGATCTGTAGTACAATGCCTTGGAGAGGTCCTACATGTGTTCAAGGCCTTTCTTCTACATTCTAATAATTACCAGGGCCAAAAGGAGCTTCTCTGTAGTGGAAAAAACACGTTTTTCTCCCGGTCACAAAGTGTAGCGCTGGGTCTTGCTTAGTCCTCGCACTCATCCTCTCCCCCAAAGGACCATCTGGCTGAGTGTGCTCTAAGCGGAGGAGAGATGAGAGCTGTGCACAACGGCCCTTTAATACTCAATTGTTCTTATCCCACATTATCAAATAGACCTGATGCTAACTGATTTTAAATGGCAACTGAACACATTTTTGCACATTTCAAAACATGCTATTTAAGAAGTGCAGCTGTCAGGACTGACTTTAAACAATGGTTTTGGGGTAGGGTTTTGATGTGGGAGTTTCTTATGTTCTTCTTGCCTTTCAGTAGTGGCACGCAGGGCAGTAGCGAATAGTGACATAATTTTACTTTGTTATGTAAACTTTTAAAAGTTGAGGACTTCCCTCCCTCCTGACTCAACATTGCCATACAGCTACAGCCAATTTGTTTAGACAATGCACCTTATCCTGACACTATCCTCTACTTACTGTATTGTAATTAAGAAATGAGCTCTTCTGGTAGACAGACTACCTGAAAGCTCAGTAGATTTTGTTGGCTGGTGAAATAAACAAACCAGCAATTACTTCCAATTACAAACACGTTACTTTCACAACACATAAACAGTGATCTAAATTTGAACTGAAATATTTCAAATGTAGCTTTTCACATTATATGATAGAGATGGCTAGAGAAAATTAGATGGAAAGAATACAAAAAGTCCACTCACCATTATGATGACCCTTTAAAAAATCCATCTTCTATTAAATGGGGAAATGTACAGGAAAATGTATTTTGTCTTTTGATTTTACGCAGTTGATTCATACTCAGCCTCTTCTGTTGGAGAAAGTGTAGCAGATTGATAAGTCTCTTACCTCAAAGTCAAACATTGTGAGTTCAGTTTTAATCCAAGGCAGATCAAAATTAGAATCATACTTTTCCTCAAGGATTAAGTATATAGTGTTAGGGAAGGTTTTTGTTGGTCAAGGAGGGTTTGGAACATGAGCCTTTAATAGTTATTAAACCTGGTACTGAGTGACGAGGTGGATAATTACGTCAATGACCCCAAATATGGAGTTAAATGTGGATAGCAGGAAACAAACCATCACAGCTTGTCAGGTGCTTAATGTATCCATCAGCACCGTGAACGGTCTCATCATCAGAGCCATCATTAGGGTCCACGATGAATTCAAACAGTTTAGAAAAGTCTGGCCTTTTATTATAAACAGTTTAAATTAATCGTGAGCTGTTCCACCGTGATGCAGCCACTCTGGGATATTTGCTGGCATATTTCCAGTGGTACTCTAAGTCCTTCCAAAATACTACTAGGCCACTAAGATGAGAAAAACAATTATTGTATTATGAATATATCCTTGGTTCGCTGAGGAAGGGAAACTAGAACCACAAATCTATGGGAGAATATGCATGCACAGGCACAAACCTGAAGAGAAGTTCAATCACACCTAAGGAGTCCCACCTCGCAGGCTACGATGAAATAGCCTCTGGCAAAAGAGGCACACCAGAGCGAAATGTCCTCATCCAGCACAGAAGGGATGCACCAATGAGGCCTCCATTACGTAAGCTTCAAACGCAATTGACCGCTCACTTAGTCCAAGGTCCACACAGAGCTGTTGTGTCAAACTGGCTTGTTCTCTGGAACAAGTTCTTGCCCAGGTTGATGAATTCTAAAAGTCCTTTATATAAACATTTTTACACAAAATTGTCAGACACATTAGAAG
Source organism: Esox niger (assembly GCA_016801105.1). Lineage (NCBI taxonomy): Eukaryota > Metazoa > Chordata > Actinopteri > Esociformes > Esocidae > Esox > Esox niger. The sequence goes on along the minus strand of JACXGJ010001146.1, from coordinate 40,148 downwards.
TCGAATTGCAGTCAGTTAATTCTACTATCACTCCAAAATTATGTTCTAATACATTTAAATGGCAAATGAAGGCGTAACCTACGGCTGACTGAGCTACCTAGATTTTTCTACTCAGATGACAAGAATATCTTTATTTGTAGCCTAACACTAATATTTATTTGTAGCCATCTCTGGAGTCTTATGAGGCCCTTTTGGTTTCCCACATGGTCAACCCTAATTATATTTAACTACCATCATAGATTCAAAGTTATTAAAACCATTTTGGACACCAAACTGACTTTTATGGTAGCAAATAGTTCTAGTAGCTAATGTTTGCTAGCTATCAAAGTTGATATTTCTTGAATTTTGGCTGGTTAGCCTACTACTAACCCTTCTTCAGTGTCTGTTCTCTGTGTCTCTCCCAGTTACAGCAGATTTGATAAATCAATGTCTATCATATCTTTCTATAATTAGAACATGGGATTAATTGCCAAAATCAATCCTAATAAAATCCCCAAATGCCATTTTTGGCAAGACTGACTATGACCAAAACAATCCTATTCATAGTACATTTTAACACGAGAATACATTTCTGACTCATATTTTTGGAAAAAAATGCTGTTTTAAAGCAGGCATGTTGAACTGTCACTATGTGTCTTACACTTAATGACACACTCAGCCATAGACCCTCCAACACACTTTGGCTTACCCAATACTGTGTGTGTGTGTGTGTGTGTGTGTGTGTGTGTGTGTGTCTTTGGGAGTGTGTTGGAGCAGAGTAGAAAACTTTAATAAAGCAAGCAGTTGTGTGCCTCCGGTGCCAGTCTCATTCTCAGAGCAATATACCAAGGTACAGTCAGAACAGTCTCCACAGGATGAGAGCTGTATTCCCCTCACACCAACACATCCTCCCCAAAACAGGGGCAGATCAAGCCAAAAGCCCTCATGGTTCTGGAGATGATTCATGCATCACTGAAATCATAACAGTAAATAATGTCACTTGCAGCTTTTCAATAAAGAAAATGTATGAGATTTATAGTCCGTGACTGAAGAAATATGCATCTTTTGCAGCATGATGTTTTCTGCATAATATTCCTACCTTCAGTATTTTCCCTTTTCACAATTTTTTCAATGGAAATGTAAAAATGGTATCCTTCTGCCAAACCTAGGCTAATATGAGTTTCAAAGATTAAAGAGATTAATTTAAAAAAGCAAAGTCATCCATTAATATTACATTGTCATCAATAAAGTATATCAACCTAACAAATACATTAATCCACAGAGACTGCCGCCCCAAAGTATGTCCTGCAATTGCTGGGGAAGTTGATAGATTTTATGATGCAGTGACCTGAATGCAATTTGTTGACCATCTGCTGGGCAGGAGATAAGACAAATCATTTGAACTAGAAATGTGATCTTTACCAAGTTAGTGCAGTTTCTTTAAGCAGTTGTACAACTAAAGTACTATTTGAATACTGATAGTGACTTTGCGAGAGTGTAGCAGTGTAGGTTTTGTAGTCTTTCACTTTGATTAGTAACTTGTTCTACGAAATGGAGAAATAAAGAAATGTTGTCTTTGATCATAATCAGTGTTATTTATGTATATTATAGGAATGTGAGGTTTGGAGTTGATTACCCGGTTAAGGTGAAGATATTGTTGACCCTAATTCACTGGATGTTCCAATGAAATTGAAAAAAGTAGTATTAACCTCTAATTGAACATATTGCATCAAATTCATTGGATTTTCACTATTTGTGTTTCTGGGGGTGGTTTAGCATTTAATCCAGGACCAGTGGAAGCGGAACCTCCTCACACCATCACAGGTCCACCACCATATTTTACAGAAGGTATGTGGTTTTATTCCGCATATGCAAATCTCTTTTGACTCCAAACCCACATCTTTCACCTGGGAATGGGACAGGTTGAAGATGTCCCCAAAGATACCTGTCAGATTGTTGTCACACACTCTGCTACTGGGGATGCCCTCAGGGCCTGCAGCCTGCATCAGTTGGCACCCTTCAGCTGGATTGAGCTTTACAATACATAATGGGGTGATGCCCTTGTGACACACAGCAGTTCAGACTAAGTTGTTAGCACACATTCAATCAATATATGTATTTGCTTTACGCATTCTTTATGAATCTGCAGACCTTGTATTTAGTATGTATTTGTCATGCGCCACTGAGTTGTCAGTGTAATGTATGCTGACATTATATTCTGTCATTCAGGCTTTTAGCAGAATCTGTGTTTCTCCATTCATCCATGGTCTTTTGCTGAGATATATCTGAAGTGACTGTGTGGAAACACTATCAACCGCACATTCCCTAATGAAGTCTGTGACTGCTGATGTATGTTTGTGAATTTTGCAGTGGCAGTGGTTGGGTAAATTCCACCCACCGCCACTGCAATTACAATAGAAAACCATCCATATTACAATCTCTATAAGCTGTTATTCATAGCAAATACATATTCAATTGTACAGGCCAGACTAGAATACAACAATATCACACAACATAGTTGAATAAATTCACCGGTTTGACAAAACTCAAAAGTTGGAAGGAAAAAAGGACTTGCCTCCACTTTTACAGCATTATTTCAACATAAACCAACTATTCCTATAACCTACAGCAACCAAGATAACAACCAAAAAAAGCTATTTGGTCTAATCAACTACCTACTATTAACTTTATACCACATTAAGCAATTTTGATGTGTGTGCGTTTATGTGTGGTGCGCAATTAAAGAAATACATTTTGGTTGTACAGTCCTAGTGAAAGGCCCATGCCATTCTTGTCTTCATATTGCCAACTCACAAAAACGGCTTGACTTCATACAACTTGCACACCTTTTGTTTTTGTTTTCCTAGCCATTAGATATTACAAATTGTTGCTGAACACTGTAGCTGGTTTAACTTAATACCAATGAAGAGCCAGCTAGTTGACATTTATCAGAGTTGAACTTGAAATCTCATATTCTCAGTTCCAGTCAAAACAAAATATAATTTAATCAAAGGCCAATATGAAGAATTAGACAGAAAATTGACCAAAGTCCAAGTCCAAAGCAATCCATGGCTATTTAGGTAAACACTTTAGGGAAACTTTTAACCAACCTGCTACCAAAGGAGGACAGCATATTACTGAGAATTTATATATTTTTTCTGTCAATTACATTATGACTGTGATGTGATTTAATTTGTGTGACTCGGGGGGGGGGGGGGGGGTATTTGCTCTAGGACAACACACTGCAGGAAAAGGAAATGCGATTTGGCATCTATCAATGAAATGGTGTTGTGGTCATACTCTTTTTAGCCAGACAGACAGAAATACATGGCACACAGACTAAGACAGAGGGCCAAGGTGTGGGGCCATTGGATGATCTCTAGCAGAGTTTCAGACTAAAGGCTGCATGCAGGTGAGAATTCATGCTTGATGATATTCTCATGCAGTTCACTAAGGGCGCTTGTGGCCCGATGTAATTATAACAAAGTGAAAAGCGGACTTCCAAAATGTCTTCTATATTTAATATTGAGTGTGGTATTTTGGATGAATATTTAAATGTGTTAGATTTTTACTTTACACTTGTTTTTCTCCCTTCCAGCAAACTCCTCCTGCATCCGCAGCCAACAGCTGCTAAACCTTGGGACTGGGTTCATTTGGATGGGTATATGCTGTCTTGTAATAAGTAAAAATAACTAAAAGTTTGTGTGGTTATGATCTGAGTAAATTGGGTTTCTGTAATGTGTACTTGAGTGTGTAGGCAAGGTGAACTTGACATCATGGAAGAGCGGGAGACAGGACGTGAGCAAGAAGGCGACAAAACTCAAAGGATCAGCCTATTTCGGTATTGATTGGATGGTGGTAGATACTGATATTACTTTTCTGAATGCAGTTACTATCTTTCATGTGGAATCGCCACTACCAGCTGGAGAACTACACTGCTTCAAAAAATGAAGGGAACACAAATCATACATCAAGTTACGATGAACAAAGATCTAAACCTTCACTGTACTGTACATTGTGTAATTTGTTGAGCATGAAATGATGTAACAATAGTAAATGGAAACCAAAATCAGCAACCGATTGAGGGCTGGATTCAAACTCACACTGAAAATCAAAGTGAACAATTGAATTCACAGGCTGTTCCAACTTGTGTGACTTTGATCACGGTAACTGATGATGTGACTCAGTAGTGTGTATGGCCACGTGCCTGCATGCACTCCTGACAATGTCTGGGCATGCTCCTGATGAGACGGAGGATGGTGTCCTGGGGGATCTCCTCCTGGACCTGGATCAGGGCATTAGTGAACTCCTAGACAGTCTGTTGTGCAACTTGGGGGCGTCGGATGCATAATGTCCCTGTGGTTCTCAACTGGAATCAGGTCCGGGGACATGAGGGCCAGTCAATGGCATTTATGCCTTTTTCATCCAGGATTCGACTAGACAATCTGGCCACAAGAGGCTGGGCATTGTCCTGGAGTAGGAAAAACCCAGGGCCCACTGCCCCAGTGTAAGGTCTGACGATGCTTTTGAGGATTTCATCCTTACTCACTTAATAGCAGTCAGGGAACCGTTGGCCAGCATGTGGAGATCTGTGCAACCCTCCAAGGATATGCCTCCCTAGACCATCACTGACCCGCCACCAAACCGGTCATGTTGGATGATGTTGCAGACAGCATAACGTTCACCACGGCATCTCCAGACTCTTTCACGTCTGTCATGTGCTCAGTGTGAACCTGCTCTCATCTGTGAAGAGAACAGGGCGCTACTGGCAGACTTGCCAATTCTGGTGTTCTCTGGTAATGCCAATGGAGGTTCTGCATGGTGCTGGGCTGTGAGCACAGGTGCCACTAGAGGACATCAGGCCCTCATGCCAACCTCATAGAGTCTGTTTCTGAGTTTGGTCAGAAACATGCACACCAGTAGCCCACTGGATGTCATTTTGTAGGGTTCTGGCAGCGCTCCTTCTGTTCTGTTTCACACAAAGGAGCAGATACTGGTCCTGCTGCTGGGTTGATGCCCTTTTACGGCCCTGTCCCGCTATCCTCGGGGAACGGCCATCTCCTGGTATCTCCTACATGCTCTTGAGACTGTACTGGGAGACACACCAAGCCTTCTTGTGACGGCAAATATGGATATGACATCCTGAAGGAGCTGGACTACCTGTGCAACTGGAATGGGCTGCAGGTACCACCTCGTCAACTAATAGTGACAAGGACACTAGCAAAATGCACAACTAGAGAAGAATCAGCCAGAAAGGAAAAGGAGAGCGCAATTGTCTGTGGCAACCACCTGCAAAACTATTCCCCTTTTTGGGGGTTGTTTTGCTTTTTAATATCCAGTGCACCTGTTGTCATTGTCATTTGCACCAAAGCAAGTGACATTGATTCACAATTGCTTATGCTTTCAAACTGGACAGATTGATATCCCTGAAGTTTAATTCACTTGGTGTTATACTGTGATGATTAGGTGTTATATATATATATATAAACCTGCTGTAATTTAAGTGTATGTTTTTCTGATTATGATAAGAGAACAGTGTGCAGTGTAACCCCAGGCATTTTTTCATTTAAAATCCAAATTGCTGGAAGACAGAGCCAAAACAAATAGTAGTTTTCACTGTCCAAATATTTTTAGAATTCACTGCAGCCATAACATCTCTCCAGACTTATACACATCCAGATGAGTAATATGGCTGTTGAATAATAATATGTACTTTATATATCTTACTCTGCATGTAATCTGTATTAGCAGCATATTTGTGTAGGTTTTATGATGTGCTATAATATGTTTCAGCAAAAGAGTAAACCTTGAAAGGTTTTCTAGTCTTTTCAGATATTTAACTAATATGTCAGAGTATAACATACTACATTAGTAAAACGTAATTCTTGCTCAGGTTCTATTGAAACCAAGTTGAAAATGTAAATTGTGTCTGACGGGAACACTGCCAGCTCTATGACTCCTGGAGTCGTACATGTGCATTACGTCCACTCCCCCTTTAAAAATGAAAAAAGAAAAATGTAAGTTCAGAGTTAATGAACTTAATGGCAGTTAATGAACTTAAGTCTTAAGCATTTGGTGAGTAAAAGGAAGGTTGCAGGACCCTAACGTTCAGTTACTGAACAAGACAGTTCGCCCTAATTTCTCCCAAGTCATTGCCATAAATAAGAATATTTTTTCAGCATGCATAGCCAATAAAATAATGTATCAATTATGTAAGCCAATGTATCAGGAAAGTATACTGATAATTCTTAAGCAGTGTGTCTCCATCTGTTTTCATAGCGCTTGGGAAAAATATAGTTCACTGAATAATTATTTCCATTCTTGTGGATAGTCAGTAATTGGGCTCAACTTACAATGAAATCACAAAGTGACCCCTGCGGTGCCACGGTAACACATGAATTAAGCAGTAGTGCCAACCGTGACAGCGACAGCAAAAAAAAAAACAAGGAAAGAACTCTCAAATGCAACATGCCCTACATTACTGCTGCTGCTTCCCATAATCCACTGAGGCAGATTTTTCATTTTCACCTGGAAGGCTGCCAGCAAGAGGATTTTTACACTGTTGATAACATTCCATGGTTGGAGAGAGAAAACATCCATTAATATCCTCTGGGTCCATTCAGGACTGAAGACAACATTGACTCATCACATACAGGATACCTCCCCTGTGTATTTGTTGTTGACAAGCGTGTAAAATAAAATGTAACAATATTGTGTCATAAGGCATAAAATCATGTTCTGTTAGCTTATAAACCTTGTAAATCATTAGACAGTAGTCATTCTGATAAGTTTGAGTAATCTGTATTAGGCGGAGTCCAACAAGGCATTATGAATAACTACCAACTACCAGCTATTCTACTGAAAATTATCATGTTTATCCTCAGATGGGACCAGTGACATAAGCAGTGCTTTTCCTGCGATTAAATATTAACTCCAATCAATGTTGATGTACAGAGTAGCTATAGTGCTTTGCTGCCTTCCTTTTCCCAATAGCTCTATTAATTTCGTTTAGCATATTTCATAGTTTGTTCATGCATATTACTTAATGTTGTTGGATAAACATTGCTACAGTATGTCTGATATCTCATTTTAGCTAAAAAGTACCAGCTCGTAAAGTGGTTTAGACGGCAAAATGAAAGTGACAACAACTCCTACCCAAAACAGAAAGAGCAGTCATAGCCAAAGGAAGAGGTCGTGCTGAGTGAACACCGATGCTTGAGGGTAGTCCGTTTTCATCATCTGTCCGTTTTCGAGGTTGACATGAGTCAAAACGGTCTAGCCTCGCCGGCCTGTGCCTGTGGTACATTGTGATCTACAATCTGAGGCTCTGTGATCTTTGAATAAGGTTGTCTTCAAAGACTTTTCTGTGTTGTGGTTCATTCATTCTTCCTATATCCTGACCAACTGTCCTCCAAGCATGATGCTCCCACCATGCTTTACCATAGGGATGGTATGAGCCAACAGAATGGTACATTGTTTTGGTGAGTTCTACCGCTTGACATTAAGGCTTAATAGCTTGATTTTGGTCTCTTCAGCCCAGTTAATCTTTCTGAGTCCTTCTGGCCCCATGACATATGACTTTTAGTCAGGAGTGGCTTCCATCTAGACTCTCTACATAATATTGAGGAGGTGTTTCAGAAATAACTGCACCAGAGCAATATATTTGCAGATTGCTCGATTATACTAATGGCTGGTAGGAATAGTTCCTTGTTCATTAGAGCCTTTGGACCTGTTTTACCAATGTTGACCATGGATAGCCTGGTTGAAACATATTCTGGATTTGTAAAGACTACAGCCCGATAGGACCCTTGTTCCTACCCATCAAAAATTCTGATGATTTCTCATAGTTAGAGCTGTACATTACTCTAAATTCTGGATATTATGGTTATATTACAAACAAGAAATGTCAATGACCCATTTCTACTACTGAAATGAAAAGTTGCATTTCCATCATAGGAGGAAAACCTACGTTTTTGTGGCATATAACCTGTACTGTATTTTAATATCATATTACTGGAGCATATTAGTAAATTAAGTAGCAGTGAATTTTCCTTTTTTGATATTCACAGTTTTGTTCCAAATTACACCAGTGCAATACATTTTTGTAAATGCAACCTTGCAATTTTGAAACATACAATGAAGTCTAGACATTTTTGGATTCTAACACAATTATCATAATTTTGTCTCAGTGCGCTTCCACAAAGGATTTAAATGGAATAGCCAAGATGCAATTGAAGTGCAGACTTTCATCTTTAATTCAAGGGTTTGAACAAAAATATTGTATGAAACATTTAGGAATTGCAACCATACACAGTCCCCATATTTCAGGGGCTCAAAAGTAATTGGACAAACTAACAGAATTTAAAAAAAATCGTTGTCGAGAATCCCTTGCAGGCAATGACTGCTTGAGGTCTAGAATACATTGACTTCACCAAACACTTTGTGTCCTCCTTTGTGATGCTTTGCCAGGTCTTTACTGCAGCTGTTATCAGTTATTGTTTGTTTGTGGGTCTTTCTGCCTTAAGTTGGGTCTTCAGGAAGTGAAATGCATGCTCGATTTTGTTGAAATCCGGTGATTGACTCGGCCATTGCAGAATATTCCACTTATTTGCCTTAAAAAACTCCTGGGTTGCTGCTGAAGAATGTTTTTGGTCATTGTCCATCTGAAAAGTGTTGTGCCGTCCAATTAACTTTACTGAATTTGGATAAATCTTTGCAGACCATATATCCCTATGTACTTCAGACTTCATCCGGCTGCTTTACCCTTCTGTCATATCGTCAGTAAGCACTTGTGACACAGTGCCATTGGAAGCCATGCATGTCCATGCCATCACACTGCCTACATCGTGTTTTATAGATGATGTGGATCATGAGCTTTTACGAGCCTTCTCCATATTTTATTTTATTCCCATCATTTTGGTACAGGTTGATCTTAGTTTCATCTGTCCAAAGAACACTGTTGCAGAAGTGGTTTAGATATATTTTGGCAGAGTCTAATCTGGCCTTCATACATGAATGGTTTGCACCTTGTGGTGAACCCTGTGTATTTGATCTCCTGGAGTCTTCTCTTTATGATAGACTTGGATAATTATATGCCTTCCTCCTGGAGAGTGTTCTTCACTCTGAAGGTTTTTTTTCCCCATGGAAAGGATGCTGCGATCATCCAGCACTGCTGTCTTCCATGGACGTTCAGGCCTTTTTGTGTTGCAGAGCTCACCAGTGTGTCTTTTTTCTCAGAATGTACCAAACTATCAATTTGACAACTCCTAATGCTTCTGTTACCTCTCTGTTGTTTTTTCTTTTGCAGCCCAAGGATGGCCTGTTTCACTTGCATTGAGATCTCCTTCGACCACATGTTGTGGTTTTCACAGCAACAGATTAAGAAATAAGCAAGGAATAGCCCACACCTGCTCATGAAATGCTTTTGAGTCAACTGCCCAATTACTTTTGGTCCCTTGAAGAAGAGGGGGCTACAAATTAAAGAGCTGTAAATCCTTAACCCCTCCTCCAATTTGGATGTGAATACCTCAAATTAAAGCGGAGAGACTGCAATTTAAGTCTATATTCATTATTTAAATGAATACATTTTGGTTAACAGCCAAAATTACAAAACTTGTGTCCTTGTCCAATTATTTCTGAACCTAACTATATGTTCTCCCATGAGACCCTTTGGCAGACTAAAACTAAAAAACAAAATGCTTTGTAAAAATGAATGTTGGTTCCAAACCAAGAACTTCTAGAAAAGTGTAATAAGAAGATATATTTGATTTACTTTAACTTAAACATTATCCTCAGACGAACATAAAAAAATATATCAATTGTCTTAATAATTCAGGGAACAGTATTACAAACTGTGTAAGATGATTTTTGATGGCCTCAGTTCCTATTGGCTGATATGGCAAAAGGTAATTTTTTTGAAGAACGGCCTTTCATATATTATTAGACTTGACAGCGTCCTTAAACTGATGTTTTCTCCAACCCGTGGGAGACCACAGTAGCTCTGCAAGCAGACACTGTCCCCTTTTGTATTCCAGATGCTGCTGACCTTGCTGCCCACCATCAGACAGGGTAGAATCCTTTCCCAGAGGAGGCACGGCCTTGAGTGGAACCAAAATGGATAAAAGATCCCTTGTGCCCAATCCTATATTGGCCCCTAAGCCCTTCAGATCCTTCTGAAGGGCTTAATGATCAATATAGGATTGGGAACAAGGATTTGACTTGCCTCAGTAATATGACAGTAACCCCACATTGCCTTCTAATAACCTGGGTGAAAGTTTAAAAAAATTGCTTCTAGCAATTAACTACTTGCAGGTGTATAGTTTTCTATTCAAGGGGTCGATTTACTATTGGGCCTCTGTGTATAGATTTTTCTCTTCTTCCACTAGTCGGCCCTCACCTTCATGGACTAAAGAGCATCTGATTTGTGCTATTGGTTAGTCTAGTTCAGCCTTTCTAATTATTGTTATATCGAGTTTGTTACTAGAAGGCTCTATATGCAGCAATTTAGTCAAAATGTAGTTATTGACTATATTCTGTTTAATTCTCCTTGAGATTTTAAGGTTGGACAGTTCCATCGCTGGCAGAGCTATATGCACTGAAAGAAGGTGACGTAATGCGTCCCTGTATGGCTCTCAGAATTAAGGAGTTATATTGGGGGTAAGCTCCTTCGATTCAGGGGGTTTAATTATATACTACTGTTCAAAAGTTTGGGGTCACTTAGAAATGTCCTAGTTTTCCATGAAAATATACATTTGATCCGTGTAAATAGGAAATATTGCAAACTAAATTGGAAATATAGTCATTGACAAGGTTAGACAATACTTTTTAATTAAAATTATAGTTGTGTCCTTCAAATAATGCTTTTGTAAAAAACAAATCAATTTGCAAATATTACAACCTTACAGACCTTTAACATTATAGTTGTTAATTTGTTGAGGTAATCTGAAGAGATTTCACCCCATGCTTCCTGAAGCAACTTTTAAACTATATAGAGAGAGTATAAATGAGAGAGATCATTGCCTTATTGTACATAATGTTTTACATAACATTTAATTTGACATTCGTATGTATGAGCAAACAAGGGAATCAGTGGATATGTGTTGGTAGCAACTTTACCAGCCCGTTAACAATGTTCATTGTCCCATCACCTTTTCATAGGCTATATACTGTAAGGTAAAATGCCATCAATACTCACATTCAGAGGCATGGAGGGTGATTGTGTCCCTAAGAAACTCATCCAGCCATAGGTAGAATGAATAGGTATTTACCAACTACTACCACTAATTCCATACTGGTCACATGTCTGGCAGTATGCATAATTTATATTGTAATACTAAAATACTTACATATCATTTTGTGTGTTTGTAAAAAACAGACAGTTTGGGCTTAACTGTGCTAATTGGCATAATACCATATGTACCAGCTGCTTTTGGAATTGTGAGTTAGAAACCTTAAAGTAGCAGTCCTTTCACATTATTTTGTCCACCCCTTGAAACTCTGCATATCTTGGCATTTTCAGGCCACATGGCAAATACAGTTAAGCACAAAATTATCCATACCCGAATTTTGAGCAATAGTGATTTTGTATTTGACCAGTAGGTTCCTTCTGGCTGGAAATTACCTAAACAAGTGATAGAACACGGTAAGACATTGTGCTGGAGACAAATGAATAACGTAACTTTTTCTGTTTTTAGCCATGACTTGCAGTTGACTAGTTACTGACTAGAGAACTACTGCTGTTCAGCTGTTCAGTTGTTCTCAATATAGGTGATTAGAATGCTCTCTCATGGTACAAATTCCAAGACCCTTTTAAATTGTATTTTCTCAAAAATGTGCAACAATTTCAAGGTGTATGAATAATGTTGGACATGGCATTTTTCTTAAAAATGTGAAAAAACAGAAATAGTTTTGTTATTCATTTGTATGTCTTAAGGTGTTTTGTCACCTGTTTATGTCTTTTCCAGCCAGAAGAAACCTATTGGTCAAATAAAAAATCACTATAGTTCAAAATTTGGCATGGGTATCTATACTTTTGGGCTTAACGATATATGGCGTCTCTTTTTGCCGGCCTAGAAGAGACAGAGCCGGCCTAGAAGAGCAAATGTCTCTTACTGAGTGATTAAATGAGGGACTACCCCTTGTTAAATAGTGAAGTGGTTAGAGATGTGGAGACTCCCGTCACAGTCAAAACAAATTATGCCTTAAGATTTGTTCAGGACAGACACAAATTTGGCTTGCTACAACCTTCAGTAGCTACGTTATAGGAAGCCTAAAATTCAACTGTTTACTTTTATATTGTGACTATTTCTGGTGGATTTTCGAATTATGCATTAGGATTTGTTCAGGATAGAGAAAAACTTTGCTGGCTACACCATTCTCTTGTCTTTTAACTTGACAAAAAAGTCCATTATCTTCACCTGTATTGATAGATATTGTGTCAATGTCATTCAAGAATGGCTAATAGGCTGTTGAAACGGCCAGTGGCAAAAGCCATACAGTCCATAGATGCCATTTGTGGTGGAGGTAAACATAATAAGAAATGTTAGTCAGTTTAACAAAATGCTTAATGGTGTCTAGCGAAATATTCAAACTTTGTGTTATGTTATTTCGTGACAAAATGATCTAATGTCGAGGCGCTATACCGACACTTAATAAGTGTGCAGATTTGTGGTGTAGTGGCTAAAGACAGCCTCTTATGTGGGAAACAGCCTGCACACTTAGAAAAATAAATTGTAAAGCATTTGCATTTTCAATTTAATTAAGGCTCTTGCTGAAATCCTTATCTTCACTTATCTTTGAGGAACGAGGTGATATTATATTCAAGCTTAAACCATAACAAAAGTTTGAGCCACAGTTGTATAAATAATACACGAATCACAGTGTTTATTAGCCATGTTATAGTAAACTCCTATAACAATTCACTCTGGACTAGGAATATAACCAAAATCAGCACCTCCAGCTGAATGGGAGATGACCATATCAATTACGTACAGAACTGGAAACAAAGCTGTATCACACCATTCATTAAAAGCACTAATTGGCTGGTAAGTGGCAAAAGCCTACTCAAAACTAAAATATATTTATTCATTACATGCCAGAATGTTAAACCACCAGGAATTTTGCTCATAACTCCTGTTAATAACTCCTGACTATTGAAGAAGAAATATTTCTGACAGTCAATCCTATATTGCTACCACCAGGGCAAAGATATACCTTTGCATTATTTTGTTAAAATAGAGATGATGTACTCCTTCAGATTGTATGATTTTCAGACAATTATTTTTTTTAATGTATTTATTTTATTAGGTGCAACAGGACATTCAACCAAGCTGCATGGAAATGCAGAGCATGAATGGTAGATGAAGATGAGGTTAAAGCAACAACTGCATGTTTTCATGTTTCTAGTTTCCAAATTGTAACGTTACACTATTGTTGTCTTTTAGAAAAATAAACATCTTGCTGGTTTGAATCATCCGCAAACAAAAAGCACATTTGGTGCTGAAAAAGGCCATTGAATAACTTAAAAGAAGATGGCCTTCTTTTGTTAACTGATTAATGGAAAGTAAACAAAAATCCTTAACGGAAATGTTAGTGAAATACAATCAATTATATTTTCCTTACAGAAATGAAATATTCAATTACATAAAGGACATTCATATGAGGAATAACCACATTTTCCATAAGTTAAATATTCTACAATGATCTGAGTGTACACCTTCAAAACATTACAGTGCATCTCCAATGTATCTTTCTGCATTACATAATTCTCAAACAATGAACTTCAGACTTGATAACAACCAATGACTTTAAGTCTGTTTGTCACAAGTTAGAAAGAGAGAAGTGTTAGTGCTTTCTGCAATTATTCCAATCAGAGCAAATACCAATCAGAAGCATTATGTCCCTAGAATGGATCCCTTCCCATCTTTAGTTTCACAGTAATTCGCATTGTCATAATTCTCAGATTCATAGTGTCTCTCTAGCTTATACTTCAATGCAAACAAACTTGCATTAATCTCATTCAGTTGACAATAATTATATTTACTGAAACAGATTATAGATGAAATCCTTCCTTGAAGGCCATCCAGTCCATCTTATTCCATCCCTAACCACAGTCTGTGTCTGTGTGATGCTTACTTAACTACAGCTGAATTCCCTGCACCCACTCTGTCCTCGGCAGCATTCCGAATTTGCTTTTAACCTGGCTGAACCAGGCTTGGCACAAAGCTGCTTGGGATGGCAGCTTCTCAAAGGGAATAAAAGTTATTAGAATAGATTTACAAGGATGTGAATGTCCTTGTTACTAATCTGTATAGCCTTTTACATGCTAGAACCCCCCCACAGACATCAACACACCTGTGCGTGTACTTGTGTTAACATGCGCACATACATACACACACTTACACACACACACACACACACACACACACATACATACATACATACATACATACACACATACTTACAAGAGTACCCATGCATTTACTTAGTGCTCACTACTCTCACTGACAAGTTGAAACATATAGACACATTTGAAATCACTCCAAATGAAGACAATGTCAGCTTTAGACATTATATTCTAAACTGAGCAATAGCTCTCTTTGGAAAATGTGGGTTCTCTCTACTTTCTGCCATAGCAAAGGAACAAGGTCAAACCATATACTGCAGAGGTTTGCCATGACACTCAGAAATGGCTGTCCATACACAGTTAAAGCATCTATGGATTATATATTTGCTCACATTCACTAAATGCAGTACAGTGCTCGAATGTCCGTATTTCAATTAAATCAGTCGAAGGATATCAAGCAAATGAAGAAACACGGAACGGCCGTAGGGTAGAGACAGTAGTGTCCTCTTTAGTCTCAAGATTTTTCTCTGCAACATCTTATGGTTGAAATTAGGTTGGAATTAAGTTGGAATGTGCATGAACTTATGTGCCATGTACTTATGCATGGAAAATCACACACAAAGAAAGTTGACCCATTTACTAAATATAAGTCTGCAAACAAAGTCAATGCCCACTGCGCTGACTCCCTTTTCGGCGGGGGTGTTTCTCAAGCAGCACAGAGAGCATGGACTCCCACCATCTCTCAAGCCTTCGGAACCCCATGGCAGGATGGCGTTACACATCCAAATCCTTCATGATTCTATCATGCGGTCCTCACAGATCTCCAGTGCAGCCTTGGAGGCTCCTCCTAGGACTTCCACGTTGGTGTCGATCCAGGGAACAACATTTCCCGGCATGTAGGAGGAACAGTTGGCCATTCCCATAATGTCCACTGGCCGAAGAACACGGTCCCACATATTGAAGTGACTCAGCTCCCCCACGAACGCTTGAGTAGCATCAAAACGACCCCCAACAATATCCTGTAGAAAGACCAGTGTTTAATGGATCATTCGAATGCATTAAATGAGCAAAATGTCAAATTTTTGCAATATTCTGTAGTGTATACATTTTCATAATACTCAAACTATATTGTTAATAATATTTATCAAACCAGAAATGATTTTGGGTGCATACAACTACTCGTACACTACTCGTCTTTCCAGGTTGCTAAAATTATACACCCTAGTGGGAAAACAAACAATGAATAGTAAACGCAGTCAATGTGCCATCTAAATCACTACGAAATATGTGAAAAGAACATCACTGTTACAATTTTTTTAAGCTTGTTTTGAACAAAAGTGAAACAAACGCTAGTGTAAGGTAAAGTACGTTTTGTAAAGTTCATTCCATGGTTTTAGTTTATTTAATAAATGTCTAATATTGGAGAGTTAGCAATTGACTAACGAAATCAATTGTCCACTTAATTCCTGTTAAGAAACAAAGTCTCAATTGATAAGCAGGAGTAAGTTTAAATCTACAACCCTGTCTCCAAAAAAGTTGGGACTGCGTAAAATGTAGAGATAAACAAAATGCAATGATGTGCAAATAATTTCCAAGACAACATATAACATTTTGAAACAGAATTTAAAGATATGGGTATTCGCACATCATTGATTAGATAAGATTTAACTTAATTGTCATTGAACAGTACAAGTACAGTACAACAAAATGCAGTTAGCATCTAACCCGAAGTGCAAATAGAGAAAGGGAGAAAATGTACAAGTAATTACAAGTATTAAATATATGTATATTACCAGTGGAATGTGTCGATGAGCAATACTAAATGTGCAATAAGGCAAATAGAGGAGGACAAATTTTATCAGGTACATTATAATGTATGTTAAAATTGGGCAATAGTTGTTTGGGTACAAATGGCTAATGCAAAATGGCATTCAAGATGTGCAAACGAGGCAAATGAAGTTGTAATGTATTAAGGCAGCATGTGCACCCGAAATGCAGAGAAAACAGCAATGAGGTCCCGAGGTAGACATGGGTGTGTAACAACTGTAGAAAATGAAATGCAGGCACAATGGCAATTCTAAATGTGCAAAGAGGCAAATTGAATGTATGTGTAACTGAAATGCAGGGATAGCAGCGGTGAGGTTCCTGAGGTAGACACGTACCTATATAAATGGAAAACATCCATTATCAAGCATAGCAAGGCAGTGTCAGAGCTGAACAAGGGAGTAGTGCAACAGGCTCCCAGAGAGGTGGGGGAGTAATGGAAATGATGGGTCAGAGTTCAGCAGTGTTAAAATTCACTTAGGTTTTACATAAAATAAATGGAAAAATGTGCCTTTGCAAAAATCTATATTTCTATTTGAATCAAATCATTTTATACTGCGTATTGTTCTGTGAAATATTTTACAATCATTCATCTCAGCACAGTATTAAAGGAGCAATATGTCATATGTGATTCTACATGAAATCTAAGTGAATTGCAGCAACAACATTATACATTTAAACTAACTCTCGCCGATCAATTGATAATTGTTTTCTTAATAGGCATTTGGTGGACATTTGGTTTTGTTAGTCAATAGCTAATAATACAATATTGAAATCGATTAAATAAACTCTAAATCGGTGGATTCAACAATATAAGACGTACTTTACCTTACACTAGCATTTGTTTCATGTTTATTCCCAAAATGTTCTATAATGTTAATTCCATGGATTACATTCATTATTCATACACATTGAAAGGGACAAATCAATGAAAAACGCTAAATAATATGTATTCTCTTCTGTCTTTTATTATTTACAGGTTATATAGTCAATGTGATGCACTCACAGCAACTCATTTCTTCAAAACAACATTTTATTCAAAAAGCCACACTTCCTTAAATTCAAATTCTGCTTCTGTGGGGTGTGGCCAATTCAAATTCAGGAATTAAATTGAAGAAAATTACAATTTAATTCAGAAATTGCCCTGACACTTGTTGCAACTTGTAGCATCACAGAATCCCAAGGGAATGCTGCTGTGTTGTGTGTGCTGAGGTAATGGTGATGAGGTGTTGATAGGGTGACAAGAGCCTTGCTACTGACTTTTCCCCTGATATCTTCTACTCATCTCCCTTTCCACAGGAACACACAAACACAAATATATATATATATATATATATATATATATATATATATATATATATATATATAAAACACATTATATTGTACTAACAGCTCACCACACACATGCATGTACACATGCACACACACACACACAGTTCTATATACTTTTTGAATCCACATCTAATTTACATTAAACAAATTGAACATTAAGACCTTTCAAAGGTCTTTAAATGAATGCAATCTTAAAGATACATATAGCACGTTACTATCCACACTGCCCATGAAAGCTGACATCGAGAAGCTCTTGACTAGCCTCTTTGTCTTTAGCCTTTGTCTTATTTAGGCCTGCAATCTAAAGGCCACTTACTGTTAGCCAATGTATATGGCCGAGACCCGTGAATATCAGCACTCCAAGTCTCCACGGGAACACATTTCGACCTCCCCCACTTATACACTTTCCTCTACTTCCCTCTCATCAGAGCCTGATCCTTACCTGCTCCTGTCCCAAGATGATTACCCCTCCAGGTTTAATTGGGTGCCAAGGGGCAAGGTTCTCTCCAGTGCCCAGCCTCTCCCCATCCTGGTACGCTTCCCAGAAGCCATCTCGCGTTGTCCAGGTGATGCAGATGTGGTGCCAGCGCCCATCACTCACAGACAGAGGCAGCTGTGCCACCTAAGTGTTAAGAAAATGTCAGATTCACTAAATATGATAAAACTGCAATGCTTGAGCCATTAACGCTGTGGTTGCATTCACAGCAAAGTGTGTTCTGAACTGTCAGTGACATAACATTATAAAGACACATTTTGTTTCAAATTTCGTTTTTTTCTCTGCAATGCACTAGTCATGAACTAAAACGGATTAGCTACTTCTGCTCTGGTACTGTACATTGCCAGTCTTGTTCAGCTCACTGCCGAAATGGAAGCGAGGAGAACAAGCTTGTCTGAGAACTTGCTTGTCTACACAGGGTGCGTGGATTTAACACAATGATTCAACATTGGTCGCACTAGAAAGTGGTGTCAACACTGTCCTAGCCTTTTAGAACCAGGCTATGTGGAATTGTGAAGGTGTGGCTAAGAAATGTTACTTAAGGATCCACACCGAATTATAGACGTTCCAACAGGAAGGATTTTGCTATATAGGTCAAGTTATATAAACTGTTCTAACAGGAAAGTGAACAACACAAACATTTTCATTGATAAAAGATAACGAGATGTTTTTTTACGCATAATACTTCAACTTATTTTTGACATCGAGGTCTCAGAAACTCATGTTGCGAATATGATACAATTGGGGCATTACAGCTTTTCAAAATGTTATTTTATTCTTCAATAAATACATTTTGAAAGTGCCCTATGACAGATATTTAATATTAATGTACAATGTATGTAGGAGTCATAATTCTCTGGGTAAATTTGGTTTATATATGGGTGTGGCTAATAAATGGGTTTGTATACACACACAGAGCTATTGAATGATGCAGTTTATACACTGTGAGTTGTAAAGTGGGGATATATGGTATTTACATTCTAAATGGAGAAACAAGAATTGGATTTGCAACAATTTCCAAATATCACAGGGATAAGTTGAGTATCTGTGGCAGTTACCAGGCAATTAGTAACAAACTTGCAGACTTATTCAGCAGTTCAAAGTTAATATTACTACACACACATTGCCGCTGTCATAAACAGGTAATGAAATACAGAGCAATGTATTTACGTATTTGTCAGTTTGGCATAGAATGTCCCTGTGGGACATGAGTCATCCTTTTGGAAACAAAGCATTTTGTGGGTGTGACGGATAAGGTCCCTTGTGACAGCCACTGGCTGAGGTAAGCCCATTTATATAGTATGTTGTTGCATCCATCCAGCTGATGTCTGTCCCTTTGATACAACCAGATTGACTGTCCTCAATGCTTTTGAGTTGAACAGACATGCTGAGTTAGCGACTGATATGTGGTTTCAAGGATGCAAAAAACCTTCTGTTGTATGCAGGTTTTGCAGACCTTGGAAAACATGATTTTCTCACACATCGTATTACTATATCTATGCACGTTTTCCAACTCCAAATCATATCAACTTGAATGCTCATTGGATTTAATCACTTTCAGTTGATATGTATTTGTGTAATGAGGGAGGGTGTGGCAACAGTGAATAACACCTAATATCAAGGTGTGCATGATTATTAGGCAGCTTCATGACCTCAGGTAAAATGGGCCAAAAAAAGATTTAACTGACACTGAAAGTCATAAATTGTAAAATGCCTTTCTGACGAATGCAACACTGTTGAAATAGCTAAAATATTGAGGCGTGACCACCGGACAATCAAAGGTTTTGGTGCGAATAGTCAGCTGGGGTGCAAAAAATGTAAGGAGAAAAAATATTTAATCGCAAAAGACCTGAAAATAATTATACTTGAAGCTACCTGGACCCCTTATCGTCCAGTGCCACCATATTCCAGAACTGCATCCTACCTGGAGTGTCCAGAAGTACAAGGTGTCAAGTGCTCAGTGACATGGCCAAGGTCATGAAGGCTGAAAGAAGACCACACGCAAGACGATTCACACGTTGAATCGAAGAGATTGGTCAAAGAAATACCTGAAGACAGATATTTCAAAGGTTTTATGGACAGATGAAATGAGAGTGACTCTTGATGGACCAGATGGATGGGCCTGTGGCCATCACTAAAAGACGCAGGTCATCACTTTGAGTCAGTCGCCAGCAAGGTGGAGGAGGGTTACTGGTATGGGCTGCTTTCATTAAGGATGAGGTAGATGGACCTTTTTGGGTTGAAAAGGTCCAAAAGAGGTCCAACTCAACTCTCATACATACTGCCAGTTTCTGGAAGATACTTTCTTCAAACAGTGACACAAGAAGAAGTCCTTATTATTCAAGAAGGCCATTTTCTTCATGCAGGACAATGTTCCATCACATGCATCCAAGTACTCCACTGCTGGGCTAGCAAGCAAGGGCCTCAAAGATGCCCAAAAAATGGCCTTGCCCCCTTGATTACCTAAGGACTTGTGGGCCCTTCTCAAATGTTGGTTTTACGGTGACGGAAGACAATACAGCTCTTTGAATGGTATTTGGGAGGCTGTGGTTGCTGCTTCAGCGAAGGTTGATGGTGAACAGATTAAGAAACTGACAGACTGCATACATAAAAGGGTCATAGCAGTTATTGAAAAGAAGGGTGGCTATATTGGTCACTGAATATTTTTGAAAGGCCAGAAATGTTATTTAATTATTACTTATTTGTTGCACTTACTCTAGAATTTAAAAAGTGAGTTGGATGAATTATTTTTGTAATTTAGTTGCCTAATAATTGTGCACACTTATGTATTCCCCTGAGAAATATCAAAACAATGTTTCCTTTGTTAAACATACAAGTTTTAGGTTTAATTATATTTTGGATTCACTGAGAGCCTTGTGTTTGTTCAACAATAAAATAAAACTTGAGGAATACTATTCGCCTAATAATTGTTCACGCAGTGTAGTTTCACATTATAAACATGTAAAGGGTTAATGACAAAATTATCACAAAAGAGCAAAATAATACATAGTTCCTTTTCATGGTGTTCATGGCTTTCCAGGCCAAATGTCTAATGACTGTACAATATTTAGATTATAACAACACTTGTTACTAGATTTGGATCAGCTATAAATATTTAATAATGTAAACAGGTTAACATATTTATTGTCAACCATCACTTCCTGAATTAATGCAGAACTATCGCTAAAGATAACTTATGGTGCACTGCAGTGTGAACAGAATACATGCGAGTGCAAGACGTGTTTAGAGAAGAGGCTTAGGAATATTAGTATTCCTAAAAACTGCGTAACCAGTTATGTAGCTTTCAGTTGAAAATAACATGCACTGGTTTGCAGTTTCCCAACCTTATTCCCTTTTGTATAATATGCAGGTTAACTGGATGGTTCAACTACATTGTTAGCAAAACGCTGTCGCTTTGAAACTGTTTGGGTCATTGCATGTCAAAACAGATCAAGCAACAGTATTTGACACAAGAATAATAATTTTTACACAGTGTGCAATGAGCTTGATAGAGTTAGCAGAGCTTGGGACTTGGTTAACACCATGCAATTGCAGTGCAACTAGCCTAAAATCAGACACCATAAATTGTAGTCATTTTCAATATTTTAATTAATGTAATTAATTTAGGTGCAAAGATGTTGTCCAGTGGTAACACTTTGAGCTCCATGCATATATAGGCCTGCCCTCTGTACCCCTCACCAATATGTCTCCTCTTCATCTCATTCCAACAGTCAATAAAAGCCAAAGAAGAAAACAGTAGAAATATGTAAGGGGAGTAAATGTTCGCTCTCCAAAAAAGATTCAGCAAACTATGTGACTGCAGTCACTATTAGGTCTATTAAAAGTTAACTTAATTTCAGGAATACAATAAATAAGCCAGATAACATTTTTGATAAGGCTTGATGAGCAATGTTGGCAAAACCCTTTCCTGTTAGAAATGTAAATTGAAAGGTGTATTTACATATTATGTAAATCTTATTTTAATTGAAATGTTGGCCCGATAAATGTTGTTTGTGTGAACAGGCAATTAAGTACACAACAAGTCACATGGTGAAGGGATGTACCAGCATGAATAGTTCAGTTACACTTTTAAATCTATGGATGACATAAAGGATCGATAATTGCAGTGCTGCGGGATCAAAACACCAAAAAGAAAAAGCACAAGTTACAGCAGGTAACTACATCAGCACTTCACACAAACTTTACATTATCATCATGGTCCTCAGAAAATTCACCAATAGAAGTATAACTTGTTAGCTTTATAATGTGAGGTTCTATAGGAGCTATATAGAGGGTGACACGCTGATTCCGGTTGTGAATAGTTTGCCATCAAGCTCTAGGGCCTTAACATGATAGAATATTTCCCCACTAGCGCACAGGATGGGTAATCAATGGATTTGGTGCCAAGTCTGTGAGCCATTAGCACATGTCTGTCTCTGAAACGTCTGTGTGATAAATGTCACACCCACGGTCCATGCTGATTAGATTAACTGAACGCCTATCACATCTCTAACCTTGTTCCCACATTCCAGGCTATGCGCACAGTGTGCAGAAATATCAGGGAACAAGATCATCCTGCCTGAACCGTTCAAAGAACAGTGACAAAAATGAAAATCAACTGCTGCATCCAAACAACTTTAACTCATCCAGTATATCGAAAGGTAACTACTGAGAAACTGTTGATAATTCCCTGTAGATTTCTTTTGAATTCAGAATAGCTTTAACACAATAAAGAAGCCAAAAAAGGAGATGTAGCAGGAATGTTTAATGAATTTGATCCAGTGAAGACTTTTTTGCTTAATCCTTAAATCTAATTTTGGTGCACTAGAGGGAGATTTACCAAGAATTTTCACCAGATTAATGGTGTACCATGGCCAGAGAAACATGGTGTAACACTGTAACTATCTATTGAATGGTTTATGATTTCTTAGGAATCACCATGCAGGCCTGGGGTGTATTCATTAGGGTAGACCATGCAATACGTAATGGAAGACATTTTGCATCAACATTTTCCTCATTTGGTCAGTGCAGTGTTGCTTTTCACTTCTATCTTCTCCTCTGCTCCTGCTCCTTTTTCTCACACCCTATTCCCTTGCTCTATCCACCCCCATCCCCCTCTTTTTATCTCAGGTCTGTCTGACATGCACACATGTATAATGCATAGTCTAGCTGGAGCTGTGGGGAAAACTGCCACTGCCAATAATCCAGATACCAAAAACAAACCCAAGACCATCCACCTAACGGAAGAAACAATGCCCTATTCGCTTTTGTCAAAGTTCATTCTCTCTGAAAGCACAGTTATCCAGTAGTACCACACACCAATTAGCACTGTCTGTTTAAACAACACAAGTGCTATGGTTGTACACCTTTGAAGAAAGAAAACAATTAAATATTCATTTTAGCTTCTTTTTGAGCATGTTAAAAATCTTCCTTTAAAAAGCATTGGTTGAAGGCGGAACAGTGCCTATGTCTCACTTTTACATTTACATATTGAAGCAACCTTAAGTCAAACTAGCACAATTGACAAGAAGTGTGAGTTGGTATTGAGTTTACCGTCACTTTGTTCAAGTTCTATACAACAGTACTACAGCACACGTATGGCTATAAGTAGCAAAAACCTGGCTACATCGACACCATTTGGGTTTCTGAAATATACACCTACAGTGGGGAGAACAAGTATTTCTTCTCCAGATGCTTCAGGTTTTGGGGCTGTTGGCTAGGCCACTCCAGGTCCTTGAGATGCTTCTTACGGAGTGTTTCCTTGTGTGTTTCGGGTCGATGTCATGCTGGAAGACCCAGCCTCGACCCATCTTCAACGCTCTTACTGACTGAATGAGGTTGTTGGCCAAGATCTCGCGATACATGGCCCCATCCATCCTCCCCTCAATACGGTGCAGTCGTCCTGTTCCCTTTGCAGAAAAGCATCCCCAAAGAATGATGTTTCCACCTCCACCTCCGGTTGGGATGGTGTTCTTGGGGTTGTTCTCATCCTTCTTCTTCCTCCAAACACAGCGAGTGGAATTTAGACCAAAAAGCTCTATTTTTGACTCATCAGACCACATGACCTTCTCCCATTCCTCCTCTGGATCATCAAGATGGTCATTGACAAACTTCAGACCTGCTTGGACATGCGCTGGCTTGAGCAGGGGGTCCTTGCATGGGCTGCAGGATTTTAATCCATGACGGCGTAGTGTGTTACTAATGGTTTTCTTTGAGACTGTGGTCCCAGCTCTCTTCAGGTCATTTACCAGGTCCTGCTGTGTAGTTCTGGGCTGATCCCTCACCTTCCTCATGATCATTGATGCCCCACGAAGTGAGATCTTGCATGGAGCCCCAGGCCGAGGGAGATTGACCGCCATCTTGAACTTTTTCCATTTTCTAATAATTGCGCCAACAGTTGTTGTCTTCTCACCAAGCTGCTTGCCTATTGTCCTGTAGCCAATCCCAGCCTTGTGCAGGTCTACAATTTTATCCCTGATGTCCTTACACAGCTATCTGGTCTTGGCCATTGTGGAGAGGTTGGAGTCTTGTTTGATTGAGTGTGTGGACATGTGTCTTTTATACAGGTAACGAGTTCAAACAGTTGCAGATAATACAAGTAATGAGTGGCGAACAGGAGGGCTTCTTAAAGAAAAACTAACAGGTCTGTGAGAGCCGGAATTCTTACTGGTTGGTAGGTAATCAAATACTTACATGCAAAATAATTATTTAAAAATCATACAATGTGTTATTCTGGATTTCTGTTTTAGATTCCGTCTCTCACAGTTGAAGTGTACCTATGGTAAAAGTTACAGACCTCTTCATGCTTTGTAAGTAGGAAAACCTGCTAAATCAGCAGTGTATCACATACTTGTTCTCCCCACTGTATGTACAAAATGCTGTGCTGGCTTGAATGTTTGTGTGTCTTTGTTATCATTATGGTTAGTTTTTGCAATAGAAAACGCACATTGAGACATACTCAACTTAAAATTTGTAGATCAAATATATACTGTTGTTGTAATGGATAGTAAAAGACTAAGACTTACTTTGTCATTGACCAACAGCTCTATGGGGTTGTTGCCCCACTCGATGAGCACAATCTCATTGGCCTGTCCTGGTACTCCATAGGAAAAAGGGGTTCCTATTCCAGGGATGGCGCTGGACTTGAGCCACATACACACAGTGAAGGCATACATCTCAGGCAGGCTCTTCTTAATGCGTCCATACAGGTAGTTGGTGCGCAGAGGTAGAGACACCTTGAAATCCTCTGGTGACTTGAATGCATTGTTACCTGAAGAGAAATAGGTTTGAATTTGATTTGTGCTAATTAACCATATTTTACCAGGTAAGTTGACTGAGGAAAATAACAACCTGGGAGCAATTAGGGGTTAACTGCCTTGCTCTGGGAGAGAACAACATATTCACTTTGACAGAGATTCAATCTAGAAACATTTAATTTTTCTTGTGTGATGTCGTAAACACTAGGCTACCTGCCACCAAAACAAAATGATTAAATTCAGTTACTATCAGTTTAATCTGTAGTTACCTGAACTCATTTTGACTATAGACATTACTGTAATTGAGGCTGCCCACATACTGTGGCCACCAAGTCAAATCACTGATAGATATTGTCCTAGTGGCACTCTTGTAGGACAGACTAAATGAGGCCTGTTTCAGCAGCCAATGACACTAGTAGCTCAACAGTGCCCTAGTAGCTAAACAGTCCATGATGGACAGCCTCCTCTGTTAGTAGTGTCAGTTGACCCCCACCATTGGTCCAAACTAATAGAGTGAATTAGCATAATGGGCAGTGTGACAGTAACTCTACAAATGTTGGGTTCCCATGACTTGGATGTAAAGGTTGGGTGATGGGGACAAAATTGATGGATGATACTATTATGATGAATGAATATGAATGCAAATGTTTATAAAAACTGTTGAATGGCTTTTGGTCTTTAAGCAGTGATGATGTGTCTGTACAACTGCATATTGTATGAAACATTTGTTCAAATGAAAAGTGAAAAATAGGTATGAAAGCAAATTAGAGACTTTATATGGAGGCAGAGAGGCGAGATGTAAAGCAACAGAGGAAAAGGCTCATAGAAAAATGCAAGAAAATAATGAGTTAGCTGGAGAGGGGAGAGGAGGCAGATTCAAAATTCAATGACTCAAGTGCATGGAGAAACCATCAACGACATACATCTGATGGTCAGGCGATCACTCCCTCCTAACCAAAACCTCTGCATAAGTCATTGCTTCTATAGTAACAGCTATTATTCAAAAATAATTAATGTGTTTTGTAATATCGCAAATAAGGAGGGAGCAAGAGAATGAATCACAGTTAGTATGTAACAGGCTGTTATCCCTGTGCCTCTCACCAGCTATTTTTTATATCTCCAACAAAGAGAAAATGAACATGGAGAAACAAAAAAACAAAAAGAATCAAAGACAAATGAAGAGAAACAGGGACAAAAGGCCGCAGAAGAAACAGGATGCAGAGGGAGATGGGTTTTTGGGTATACGCAAATAGAGAGAGTGAGGAATAGGCTGGGAAAAAGATTAACAATGTATTTGTACCTCCTCTAGCTCTGGTATACCCTCTAGCTGAAGTAAATAATGACAGTGAGTGAGAAAAAGTGAGGAGAGATAAGGAAAGTGAGGATGAGCATAATGCTCCCTTGGCTTCTCTGCATCTCTGCAATCCCCTCGGGCCTAAGTAAATGAGGATAGACACTTAGAAAAAGTACCAGGTACTTAGGACTGTTGCCCAAGGCAGGTATGCGAGCTCTAGCTTCGACCTGGACTATGCAAATGAGGTGTCTGAACACATGGATATTATGTATAGGAAATCCACCCAGTTGACTTCATGTGGACCTCCCACATCTTCTGGACCATTTCTCAGACCTCCCACACCTTCTGGATCCTTTGTCAGGTGTAATGAATGACAATTATGGCACATTTTATGTGAAGTGAACTATTACGACACATCAGGTGAAGTGAACTATCAAACCTGTATGGAACACCAAAAGGGTGTTTGTTATTGTTGTTAAAGTATAAACAGATTGTTATTGTATTATAGTCTAAAAAATATTGTATGATTGTTCCAAGAAACATTTCCTCTGTTCATTAGTGTTATTTAACAGCACAAAGTATATGATTATTGCCTAAGTGTTAAGAACCACTCACTCTGCCATTTCAGTAGTATGCATCTTGCATGGTTACACTATTGGTAGTCTGAATTGATTGGCTTTCTCATTCTTAAACTGTGTTGGCACATTGAATAATCGCTTCAACCCTTTAGAACCGGTGATTATGGAGAAAAACACTTTGGGAAACCGGATAATTTCATTAATTTTGAGTTGTGTAGAACAAACACTCAAACAATATAATATTTTATCATTTAAATTACAGTTATGAAATTTAATTTAAGGATAGTGATCATTTGAAGCCATTTATAATCACATACAGCTCCAAAGTTTTTTTTTATCAATGCACCTTGTTCTTTCCTTTCCAAAACAGTCAAAAAGGAAAGTTTTGAGTGAGGAACAGAATAATTCAATTTGCAGTGGTCTCTAAATCTTAACCCTTCTCACTCAAAACCTTCCTTTTCAACTTTTTGGGAAAAGAAAGAAAAGGGTGATTTTTCTAAATTTTTTCCAGAGCTGTGGTTGTTTGGCTCCACTTTAAATCATTATGATAACAGAAATCACCCAAATGGCCCTGATCAAAAGTTGACATACCCTTGAATGTTTGGCCTTGTTACAGACACACACGAGGTGACACGCACAGGTGAAAATGCCACTTGAAGATACATTTCCCACACCTGTTACTTTTTAAATTGAAATGAGTGTCTGTATATAGAGTTTATATATATGTCTGTATATAAATATTCAATGAGTTTGTGAGCTCTCATATGGATGCACTGATCAGGTTACATACTGAGCCAAGTGGGGCAGAAATTAACTGTCAAATTACCTGCATAACCAGGTAATGGAACTTTATAAAGATGTAAAAGGATATAAAAGGATATTCAAAGTCCTGCAAATTCCAGTAATGTCTGTTCAATCACTCATTATTTCTTTTAAAAAATGTGGGGATCTCTTGATACCAAGCCATGGTCAGGTAGACCAAGAAAGATTTCAGCCAAAATGGCCAGAAGAATTGCTTGGGATACAAAGAAAAACCAACAGGTAACCTGAGAAACACAGGCTGCTCTGGAAAAAGATGTTGTGGTAATTTCAAGGAGCACAATACGACGACACTTTAGCAAATATGAGCTGCATGGTCTAGTTGCCAGAAAGAAGCCTTTACTGTGCCAATGTCACAAAAAAGACTGGTTACAATATGCCTGACAACACATTGAGATGCCTCAGCTTCTGGCACACTGTTATTTGGAGTGACGAAGCCAAAATAGAGCTTTATGGGCACCACCATATGGTCACAAGTGCTATGTTGAGAGAGGGGTCAACAAGGCCCATAGAGAACAGAATACCATCCACACTGTGAAGCATGGTGGCTGCTCACTGATGTTTTGAGGGGGGTGAGCTCTAACGTCATGGGGACTTTTGTGAAAATTGATGGCAAGATGAATGCAGCATGTTATCAGAAAATACTGGCAGAAAATGTGCATTATTATGCACGAAAGCTATGCATGGGACGCTCTTGGACTTTCCAGCATGACAATGACCCTAAGCACAAGGCCAAGTTGACCCTCCAGTAGTTACAGCAGAAAAAGGTTCTGCAGTGGCCATTAGTCTCCAGGCCTTCAAATTATCAAGCCACTCTGGGGAGTTCTTAAATGAGCGGTTCATGCAAGACGCGTAAACTTTGCTTGACCTGAAGGCATTTTGCTAAGATACATTTGCAGCTATACCACCTGCTAGAGTCTCATAGACAACTATTACAAAAGACTGTATGCTGTCATTGATGCTAATTAGGTCAATATACAGTATTAAGAACTAAGGGTATGCAGACTTTTGAACAGGGGTCAGTACATATTTTCTTTCTCTACAAATGTTACATATATTACCAATTGTCCAAGGTATAAGCAAAGTTTTGAGCACAAATGTATATTTTATACTCAAATAAAATCTGCAATAGACGGTCAGTCAGTCACTCCAAATTGAATTCCCTGTTGTCTGTGATTCAAATGAACAAGCTAATTTGTGGGAAAATTGAAATGTGTTTATTTTTCCAAATATACAGTATAGAGGACCTTTCACACGTGTGTGCTTCCATAACACCGACTGATCTGTTGCCTGCCAAGGCCACAATTGTCCCGTTCATGACAGCGTTTTTGCTGGTTTAACATGAGGATGCTATATTAAGCTGATGATTTTGACCCCTTTGGCATTCCATAAGCATCACATGCACAATGACATCCCTAAATCCACAATACAGCAACCCACCCCCTGTATATTGTCTGTTCAAAGCATCGGACTTCTACTTTTTCAGCTACAATTCTGACCGGACAAAATGGCAATAGGCTAGTCATAATTACAAAAATGAATCTGCAGTTTGCTCTACCCCATTTAGTGGACTGGTAGGGGAAAACGGTGCTTCCAGAGTATCTGCCCCCTGCCTTCCTGAGAAGAAACTGTCAAATTGTTGTGAGGCCCTTAAATCATTAAGGTCCACTATCTCCTCTATTCTCTCTAGGGACTTCAATCAAAACCTCCCACACAACTCCCTCAGCTGGGATCCCCCAGATAGTCCAGCAGAAGCCTCCTCAACTGAGCGATGTTATTAGTGCCCTGTAGGACTGTGGGAATGGACAAAAAACACTACCCATGCTGGGTCTGTATTCATCCATTTTATGATCCCACTAAAGCCTTGATCTGACTTCAGTTCACTCATCTCAGCCACAAAGGAGAAACATAAAGATGTTGGGAAATCGTTTGCCCTATTTCCCAAGCCCCCCACTACAAAACGGATTGCTTTACAGACAGCGTTATATGTATCCACCTGTGGGAGCTCGCCTCATTGCTGAATTAAAAAAACTTTGATTGGAGGAATGCTAGGCTTAACGAGGAAGATGGTGTTCACCCAAATGATAATGGAGCTACAATACTCTCAAGCAATATTTCCCAGTCAGTGCAGTGGTATGTATTGACACACTACTTAATTTTGAAATGTGTAAGGGACTTGGGTATATGTACCTAAATATACAAAGCCTATTGTGTGAATTGGACTTCATTAAGATCTGGGCCTCAGAACAATGTGGAGATATATATATATATATATATATATATTCTCTAAAACATCTTTGGAGAAAATTCCAAACTTCCAAATGCTCAGAGTTGCTACTTTTACAAAACAAATATTTATATCTCACTTAAAGTCTATCTTTGAATTGTTATTGCAGATCAGCATGCCTATTTTCAGAAAGGAAGTGTGAAAAGTAGATCTAACCATGGTTTTCTGCATGGGTCTAGGCTTGCAGGAATTTATGTATTTCACTATTCAGAAAAGTAAAGTTGGATTGCTGTTTAAACACACTGACTGTAAAGTGAATCCAAGAAGATTTTAATATTTTTAAGAATAACACTTCTTCCTCTCTGAATTTCAAGAAAGTGTTGGATCTCTTAGAAAAGTAGTCGATGCTTTTGTTTTCATCAATTTATGGAAAATTAAATCCATGTTATAGAAATAAGGAAATCCACTGGGCCCAACATTTTGGAGCCAGGTTGATTTACTTGTATGGGCAGCACTATATGTTGCTGGCTCAGTGGCCCATATTTTTCAGCATTGAACTCTGGAGTTATTCCTAAATGATGGAAGGCTGTTCATGTGCTGCCACTTCATAAGGGAAGAAACTCTAATAATCTTGACAACTACCACCCAATCCTACAAATTATCTTGTCTAGTAAAGATTCTAGCATTATGGGTGAATATCTAGCTAAACTCTTTCTTCACTGAAGAAAATATTTTAAAAAATGCAGCAACCCAGATTTCAACAAAGGCACAGGAATGGGACTGCAAACACACAGGTTGTAAATTATTTTTTCGGAGTACTGGATTGATAATTTACAGTAATATGAAAAACAACACACCCTGGAAAGTTGTCTTTTTAAATTTGGAAAAAGGGATAATTATGTAATCTTCACTTCATCACTACTGACAGATAAAGAAGATAGCCCAATTTAACAAATTACACTGAAAGACTACATTTTGCTATTATTAATGTGTCATATATTCTTTTGAGAAATGCATAGGGCAGAAAAAAATAAGTACACCCTTAGATTCAATAGCTGTTGTTTTCCTGTTGGTTTGAAATAACTTCATGTAACCTGCACTTTTAACTATCAGTCTATTACATCCACTGGGATTAGTTCTAGCACACTCTTCTTTACAGTACTGCTTCAGCTGTGCCATATTTCAGGGTTCAAGGCCTGCTTCATGTCTCCCGACAGCATTTCAACAGCAATGAGATCTGGGCTTTTACTCTGCCATTCCTCAACCCCCCATTTCACTTTATTAAGCCATTTTTGTTGTAGCCCTGCTTTTGAGTTCTGGAACATTGCCCTGTTGCAAGATCCATGTTTGGTCTTGTATTCCAAGCAAACAACTATATTTTTGACTCATCTGCCCAGAATCCATTTTGCCAGTAGTGATTTTTACCCATTTGTTGTCTGACAAATACCAGTTGGGTCTTATAATATTTTTTGAGAGCAGTCTCTGACTACCAATGTAAGTCCAAGTTAGTTGGTGCAGTCTCGTTCTTACCACTGACTGGTACACTTGGACATTGATTGTGGCAAGAGAGGCCTGTAGACCCCTGGATGTTAACCTGGGGTACTTAGAGCTCCACTGTAGATGACACATTATATATATTCTGTATATACATATACACTACCATTCAAAGGTTTAGAGTCACTTTCCTTGTTTTTGAAAGAACAGCACATTTTTGTGATTTAAAATAAAAATGATCAGAAATAAAGTGTTGTTAATGTTGTAAATGACTATTGTAGCTACAAACTGCAGATTGTCAATAGAATATCTGTATATGCGAACAGCGACCCATTATCAGCAACCCTCACTCCTGTATGCCAGTGGCATGTTGTGTTTGCTAATCCAAGAAAAGTCGTTAGAAAACCCTTTAGCGATTTTGTTAGCACTGCTGAAAAGTGCTACGCTGATTATAGCAGCAATAAAACTGTCCTTTAGATTTGTTCAGTTTCTGTAGAATAAGCATTTGTGGGTATGTGCACAGGTTCAAAATGGCCAAAAAACTAAAACTTTCGGTCACGCCTGCGCCACTGCGATCTCGCGGAGGCAGGTCCTTGCATTCCTGAGCCACTCACACACCCGCTCGTCTCCCAATTACCCACCTGTTCCCAGTACACAGTTACGCACCTGTCCCCAATCGCCCAATTACCCACAGTATTTCCACAGTCCTCTGCCATCCCTTCCCTGCCGGATCATGGTTGTTAGTTGCATGCGCTTCACAGTCACTTTAGAGTTTACTTTCGGTTCGGATTTCACGTGTACCGACCTGTTGCCTGTCCCCGACTACTTTGCCTACTCCCTGCCTGTACTTCTGCTGTCAGCCCGTGCTTCGACCATCTGCCGCCAGCGACTACTCTGCCTGCTCCCTGTCTGAACTTCTGCCACCTGCTCGTGTACCGGCACACTGCCTGTCCCACTGCCTGTTCTCCGCCTGCCATTGGTCAGTACCTCTGCCGTCGATCAGTGTTCAGTGCTCCTGTCTGACTCCGATCCCTCTGCCCGCTACTCTTCCCCCGCCCTGCCTGTCTGCGATTGGGTCCCTACTCCCGACCGTGACACTTTCTGTTGAAACTCGTCAGACTATTCTTGTTCTGAGAAACAAAGGCTACTGAATGCCATACAATAAATTGTAAATTAACTGTAGATCTCATAAAGCAATGTGTCCTACTCTCTTCACAGATCAGAACAAACTGTCTCTAACCAAAAGAGGAGTGAGAGGCTCCGGTGCACAAATGAACAAGAGAAGAAATACATTAGAGCATGGCTGCCCCACTCTGTTCCTGGAGATCTACTGACCTGTAGGTCCTCTCCAACTCGAATTTAGCACAATTGATTCAAATAATTAGCTGGATGTAAATCCTCAAGAAACCAATCCACATCTATCAATGCCTAAGAGGATGATGAAGGACCAGCAGTAGAACAGCCCCTCCATATTAAACACACCCAATCCTGGAACCTGGCCCAGATTAGGATAGCATGGAGATATTTTAGGTGTGATTGAGTGTGTGAGGGAGCATTAACTTTTACATCCATTTTTGACACTCTTATCCATTGCAACTTACATCCATTATCAATTACAGACATTTAGTATCTAAAAGATTTCAGATTACTGCTTTTTTGGTACAGATATGTGAAGAGGGGCTGAATGAGCAAAAAAACTAGTGTTGACTAGGCAACCATGTACTTACTTCTCTCCAGTTCAGTGATCCTTTCCAGCAGTGAAGTAAGAGTGCTTTCAGTGCGCTGACGATGTGCAGCAGTCTCGTTGTACAGCTGGCTCTTCTCTTCCTCCAGTTCGGCCACTTTCTTCAGCAGCTGACCCTCCAGGGTTCCCAAACGATGCTTCAGCAGCTCACGAAGCTCTGCAGGTAGTGGCCCCACTGCATTCCCACCCAGTCCACTCACACCCGTTGCTGCCACTGCTGACAAATTAGCACGCAACTGCTGCTGCTGGGATGCAGGGGGGAGAAAGAGAGTGTGAGAGCTGTTCCCCTATTCGATAGTCTATTGTCCATTAAAAAAATATGTTTCCTGCTGTGTTTATAGTGGATTAAGGAAGAGTGTAGGGTGTATGCAAATTGGGGAGGTCATTCTTGGGGACCATGATATAATAATTATATGCAGCACCCTAACCATAAAACACAACCACAAACACATGCAAGCATACAAAAAATAAATATTTATTTATTTAATCTGGTTTATGTACAAGAAGAAACAGATGATTTCACCCCATTGATTATTTGGATTGAGGCTAAATGGCAATGTAATAAAACATTAAATATGAAATGTTGGTTTTCACAGTGGTTATTTGGGTTGTACATTTGTAGTAGAACAACTGGAATATCCTGTATAACACATCCACGTGAAGAGGTAAAGAAAAGCAATGCGATGTGCAGATAATTTCCCATTAATGTAATTTTGTATAAACATACAAAATACAACCCGATTCCTAAAAAGTTGAGACGCTGTGTAAAATGGAAATATAAAGAGAATACCATGATGTGCAAATCATTTAAACCCTATATTTTATAGAAAATAGTACCAAGACAACATAACAAATGTTGAAACTGAGAAATGTTATTATTTTTTGAAAAATATATGCCCACTTTGGATTTGATGCCAGCAACATGTTTAAAAAAACCTGGGACAGGAGCAACAAAAGGCTGGAAAATTTGGGAAGAGTTGTATAATGCAAAAAATAAACCTGGTTGAACATCTCACAACTACAAGGTAAGTCGGCAACAGGGTATAAAAAGAGAGAGGACGAGTCTTCCACAAATAAAGATGGGGAGGGGTTCACCACTCTGAAAGACTGTGCTGGAAAATAGTGCAACAATATAAGAATAACATTTCTCAATGTAAGACTGCATAGAGTTTGGGGATCTCATCATCTACGGTACATCATATCATAAACCATTTCTGAGAATCCAGAGAAATCTCTGTAGGCAATGGACGAGTACGAAAACCAGTACTGGATGGCCGTGATCTTTGGGTCCCGCATATGGCATAGATGAATTGCACATCTGTCAAGGAACCATTAATGCTGAACAATTTTAACAGGTTCTGGAGATATGCTGCCATCAAGACAATGTCTTTTTCAGGGAAGGCCTTGTTTATTTCAGCAAGACAAATCAAAACCACATCTTACACATATTACAACAGCATGGCTCTCTAGTAGAAGAGTCTGGGTGCTGAATTGGCCTGCCTGCAGTCCAGACCTGCCTGCAGTCCAGACCTGTCACCCATTGAAAACATTTGCGGCATTATGAAACAAAAAATACGACAAATCCTACATCAAGCAAAAATGGGAAAACTTTTCACTTTCAAAACTACAGCAATAGGTCTCTTGAGTTTCCAAATGCTTACAGTGGTGATGCAACACAGTGTTAACCTGACCCAGTCCCAACTTTTTTAAATGTGTGGCTGGCATCAAATTCAAAACGGGCATGTATTTTTCCAAAAACAATTACATTTCTCAGTTTTTGATATGTTCTCTTTGCCTTATTTTCAATTAAATACAGCTAGTAAATGA
Organism: Esox niger; assembly: GCA_016801105.1. Taxonomy (NCBI): domain Eukaryota; kingdom Metazoa; phylum Chordata; class Actinopteri; order Esociformes; family Esocidae; genus Esox; species Esox niger. The sequence goes on along the minus strand of JACXGJ010001146.1, from coordinate 4,934 downwards.
TTTGCATATTATTGCATTCTGGTTTTATTTGCAATATCCACCATGTTCCAACTTTTTCAGAAACAGGCTTGTAAAAAATTGGTGCTTACACACAGTATTTCAAGGAGAAATCCACCCAAACCACTTATTCCCATGATATCCATTGTTATGTAATGCAAATATGACAACACAGATCTGACATGTTTCAGAATAATCTAGTTATAATACATTACCAAGCAACTTGAGAAATAATGTGGTGGTGAAGATAAAAATGTATGGGGGAAGTGTTTGCGACGGTATGTTGGGCTGAAATAAGATTTGGGGGCCATCTTTGCATCCATCCATTTTCGACTCAGCAGTTCATAGCTAAAATTCTAATAGCCATTAACTTGTTACGCAAGCTGTAGCAAAAATAAAACAAAGAGCCATTTTACAGAATGAAAATCTAAGATCTGTTCAAGTTCATAAATGGCTTGTAGTAGTTATTGGACTGTCTCCCCATACATATCACAATGAAAAATTTACATTTGGAAACCCTAATCTATTGTGGCACATACCCTTTACACCCATGACCCAAAATATTAGGACCACTCGCAGGTGAAACGAATAACATTGATAATCTCATAACAAGGGCTCATGTTAAAGTTTGGGTAGATTAGACGGTAAGTGAACGATCAGTTCTCATATTTAACGTGGTGGATTCAGGAGAAATGGGCAGGAGTACAGACCTGAGTGAATTTGACAAGGGCCAAATTGTTATGGCCAGAAGACCGGGTCAGAGCATCTCTGAAACAGAAAGTACCTAATGACAGTGGTCCGAGGAGGGACAAACCACAAACCGGTGACAGGGTTTTGGGCGCCCAAAGCTCATTGTTGCGCAAGGGCAACATAGGCAGACCCATCTGGTCTAAACCAACAAAAGTTATTCTGTGAGACAAATCACAGAAAATTTTAATTTTTAATGGCTGTGTGTAGAAAAGTTCAAGTTGTTGCCCTGTCCTACAAATGTCTGAGATCTCAATCCGATTGAGCATCTGTGGGATGTGCTGAATAAACAAGTCCGATCAACAGCGGTGCCACCTTGAAAATTACAGGACTTGATGGATCTGCTGTTAAAGTCTTGGTGCCAAAACCACAGGGCAGCTTCAGGGGTCTTATAGAGTTCTATCCCCGGCTTGGCGCTGTTTTGGCGGCACATGGAGGACCAACCGCATATTAGGTGGGTGCTCATAATGATTTTGCTCATCATGGTACATTTTATGTGATAAATGTCAGTTGTCAGTTTTAAAATGTTACTTTCATAACATCACGTTTAAAGACGGTTTGGTTTGGGAGCCTGTGCCACAATTGTGTTTTCGCTGTAACAGAACATTTGTTTTTCAGATACAAAATGATTTAATAAAGTTCAATAACAAAGTCCATCCCCAGAGGAGCGGCTCTCATCTCCCGTGAAGAAACAAATTAAGTGCAAGATTGACAGATGCCCTGCCAATCCTCTTCCAGAAAAGCATTGAGTGGTAGATTGATAACAACATGAGATACATACTCTTTCAACAGTTAAGTTAAGATAATTATACTGTGTATTAGTAATAGACTACACACACACGCACGCACGCGCACGCACACACGCACACACACAAACACACACATCAAAGATATAGTTGTCTCTTTAAACTTAACTACTGTACTAGAAGTAAGTAGTTCAGCGATGTCACCATGAGGCCATAGAGGCCCTTGACAAATCCAAAATAAGTAACTGTCACCTTATTTTTAGGCCTGGTGTTATTGCATAGAGGTATGAATACGCTTGACATCAGCAAAGACTGGAGAGTTATTCTGATAGAAAATGGTGGTGTATAGGCATAGAAAAAAATCCTAGAGTAAACCCTGATTCAGTCTGGTTTGCACCAGACACTGGGAGAGGAATTTGCCTTTCAGCAGGATTATAACTTTCAGTACAAATTCTACATCCGAGTTGTTTAGCCAGAAAGCATTGAATGTTTTAAATTGATAAAAGTTTTCTTTCAAATCTGTTTTAGAACCTTTAGCAAGATTTTCTAATTGCTGTCTAGCCATGATCCCTGACACCTCCAAAGAGCTTTAAGAATTTTGGAAACAATAGAAAGATATTGCACAATTTAGGCATTGCAAGCTCTTACAGACTAATCCAATAATATGAAACTATGTAATAGATGCCAAAATATATTTTGGAATGAAGATAATCCAATCCAAGTATATTAATGTTTTCATTGATATTTTAACATATTTAGTAAAGAAGAATTACAATAAAATGTTAGGTTATGCAAAAAAGTCCAATGTGAATACTTACGCAATCCACTGTATACTTTCAGAAACACTCCCATTAGAATGGTTGTCATTTAGCAGAGGCTCTTAGGAATTATTTGCTAGTATTATTTGCTTACATGTTGGATTGTATTGTCGTATATTTGCTGTATTCAACAAATATGTATGTAGCTCGGCAGTAAGTTGGGAAGGGCTGCATAAACTTGTTACATAGCATGCGCAATTGCTTTACCTTACTCATTGTGATGGAGAGAGGTGTGCATTTGGCAGACGGTCCATGTCTAAGTGAGGGAGAGTTAGGCCCATAGACACATTCCTGCCGTTGTTACCCGTTCAAAGGCACTTTCACGAGAAAGTGTTTGATCCAGTCAACGTAGTCTCTAGTAACATTTGTAATTGGCTATTATTGTCCATAGACATAATCAATCTGAGCTGCTCTTTTATCAAAGCACTGAGGTTTCATGATGGGAGAAGCTAAAATTGAATGTTGCATCACTTTCAACCATGTCAGTGAAATCTATTGGTTGATGAGAGTTTTAGGATGGATCAGCCACCCTATAACATTAAATGTACACAAAAATAGCTCTGTCGTGTATGGTTACCAACATGGTGTACATTGTCATTCGCAGTAATGTTTGTAAATACATAAAGAGGTCTATTGATAAAGGTTACATTTGCTGCAAACTTGATTTCACTCAGTTGCATAACGTATAGCCTATGACCTCAATATTTTCAGAGAGATTAGGGGTGTGTCCTTAAGTGCACTGTATTCTTATACTTGACTGCTTGAAAATGGTCCATATGGTTGCAGTAAAAAGTAGCCCAGTGCACTATAAAGGTAATAATGTGCAATTTGGCATATAGAAAGATATATGTTCATCATTAAGCTGTGAGACAACACATTCTCTCACTTACACCAGAAAACACTTCCAGTGGATACAAAGATACAATGAATAACAAGAGAGCTTGTGGTCTTACATTCAAATCTGATGTCTATTAATAGAATATAAACATTAAGCTCACAACTGCTTTGAACGTTCAAAGATACGCAGCATACATGCATTTGACATGCTTATTAATGGATACATGACCAGTTGATGTTAAGGTGAAGTGACAATGACTACATTCAGTTCCATGCATGTCTGATGTGTAGTGTTCGGGTGAAATATAAAAAGGTAACACATACAAAATCGAACACAATTATAATTTGAGAAAGGGTTAAAACATAGTGCACAATTTTCAATTTCTCACCTCCAGATTCTCCAGCCGACCCTTTAGCCCCTGCATGGTCTTCTCTAGCTGGTCTATAGTTTCCGTGGGGTCCCTTGGCAAGTCTCCCATTGTGTTCTTACTGTAGTCCTTCCGCCTGGAGCTACCCCTGGATCTGCCCGCAGAGTCCTCTGCCGCCGACTCGCAGCGGGACAACTTTGAGTTCAGCTCCTTGATAGTCCCCTGCTGGCTAACTATAGTCTCCTTCTGCTGAAGGATGGTCTCCCGGAGCTGGAAGATGGTGCTCTGTAACTCGTCTTCCACCGGGCTTGTGATCTGCACCCGGTTCCCGTTGGGGTCGAACGGGCAGCTAGGGTCGGACCCCGCGGGTATAGCGGAACAGACAAAGCGGCTACCTGTCGCATCGTGAGAGCGCGCGGTTCGTCCACCAACCAGGTATAAAAGTCCAACTAAGAAAGCGAGCATACCGGCGAAGTGAAAAGATTCAGTATGTTGTATAAACTCCTCAAGAAATTTTAATTTTCCGTTGAATCAGATTAACTCTTGCGTCTTCAAAACCAAAACTCAAAATAAAATTAATCCAAAGTAGCCTTGATCTGGACTTCGGAACTGACATGAGAGCATTAAATAATATTAAACCGAACTTCAAAATAACTAAAATGATCGAAAGAGCTGCAATTAAACGCTATCATAAGCCAACCCACATCTACAGTATGTGTTGACAAAAGCCCTAGTCGCTGTCAAAAGCAATCAGTTTTCCTTCAAATAATTTGAAAGTAGTATCCAGACAATTCACCTTTTAGCCGAAAAGGAAATCTGAATAAATAAATGTCAAAAACATAAAATGACTGTCTTGCACACCTTTTGAAGGGTGTATAATTGATTATGTTCACGCAGCAGTGGCTAATCCGTTCTCAACACAGTCCGTTGTGCAGAGAAGACAGCGTACGAGCTTCAGTCTATATAGGGCGCGCGCGCGGCGCGCTTATTCTCATCATCATCCCCATCATCATCATCTGTTCAAGCTCACTGATGTTCCCTCTACGTCATCTTTGAAAAAACACTGACAAGTCAATGAGTTAGTTCCATTGTAACGCCGTTGGTCTACAAAGAATGCAAGGAGTTTGGAAATTGAACGTGAATGTATTGCTTAGGGAGACATAACATTTTTACCATCCACGTGAACCCAGTTGTAAGACTGAGAAGGTTATCATTAGTGTCATTCCAGGAGGACTTGTTAAAGGCTATGCCAAATATCATTCTTGTTATCCTTTTATCTGACAAAGGATAAGTTACATGTGCCTGTCCGTGAGTATCGGTGCCTGTAGAGAAATGTATACACTCCTTGCACATATTTCACATGTTGCGAATTTAAAATCTGAAAAAAGTATGAAAAAAATCAATAGGCTACTGATAAGCAC
>JACXGJ010001145.1:0-92575 GCA_016801105.1 Esox niger | reverse complement strand
GTCCACAGCACCTTATTCCAAAAGGAAGCCGGCTTGTCCAAATGTGCTTGAGCATACCTCAAGCGGTTTTGTTTGTGATGTGGGCGGAGTAAAGGCTTCCTCCGCATCACTCTTGCGTACAGCATCTCCTTGTGTAATGTGCGCGCAATAGTTGTACGATGCACAATGACTCCATCTGCAGCAAGATCATGTTGTATGTGTTTGGTGCTGGCCTGTGGATTGACTTTGACTGTTCTAACCATTCTTCGCTTCTGTTTATCCGTGATTTTCCTTGGTCTGCCACTTCGAGCCTTAACTTGAACTGTGTCTGTGGTCTTCCATTTCCTGACTATGTTCCTAACTGTCAAAACAGACAACTGATATCTCTTAGACAGCTTTCGGTATCCTTCCCCTAATTCATGATGGTGAACAATCCTTGTTTTCAGTTCATGTGACAGTTCTTTTGAGACTCCCATGTCACTACTCTTCAGAGAAGATTCACAGAGGTGGGAAACTTACAATTGCCCCCCCTTAAATACTCTCTCATAATTGGGTTCACCTGTGTATGTAGGTCAAAGGTCACTGAGCTTCCCAAACCAATTTTGAGTTCCAATAATTGGTTCTAAAGATTTTGAAATCAGTAAAATGACAACAGTGCCCAAATGTATGCACATGCCTAATTTTGTTCGAACACACTTCCTGTAAATGGTATAAACTTCGTTTCACTTCTCAAATATCACTGTGTTTGTCTCCTATATAATATATTTAACTGATTTTTTTTATCCTAATGACCAACGATTTATGAAGGAAAATCATGGAAATTAACAAGGTTGCCCAAACTTTTGCAGACCACTGTATATGACTCTACAATTGTTCATTCTTTAGGCTGATGGAGTGAGTTGATCCATTATGTACATTCAGCATCAGAACATCAAGGGACATATGGTATTCTGACAAACAAAGTTATTTTATTTTACACATCTGCATGTGCTACATTAACCCATTAAACATAGTCAACAGTTGTTGTAGCGGAGGCCAGCTGTTTAACATAGTCAAGGCATCACTAATCAAGGACGCCACACTTAGCAAGGAGCTTCCTCAACAGTCCGACTGACCAACACAGACCACACTTCTTTAAGTGTTTGAACACTTTTTCCACTTGAAAGCTGTCTGATGAGTTGTGCAGTTAGGGCTAAGAAGTACGTTTCACACAAATAAATGCTAAACATGTTTTTTAGCTTTCATTTTCAACCATGAATCTTACAAAAACTGCAATACAATTAGCAACATATTGATATTTATTTTAAAACTGGTCAAACTTGCATAAATGAAAGAGGAAAGTTTACCAGTGTTGAATATATTATTGATTGGAATCATGATTCAAGAATCCTTAATATGTTCCACGGTTCCCCCTAGGTTTGCCTTGTTAGCAGCTCATTCATCACTCTGTACAGCGGCAAACTCCTCCAGAGACACCGGCCGATGTGAATCTAAGTAACCAGTGGCAAATCTAGAGTCGCAGCTGATAGTCGAATATGAGATGCAACATATAAGGCTATTTCTTAAATATTCATCAATTACTAACTTGTAAGCAAATGTCCCATACAGAAAAAACTCCAGATTCTCTGAGAATGAGTGTAAAACTGATATTTTTGGTGTAATTTAATTGTAACTAGCTAGCTAATGAGCTCAAGGACTTTGACTGATGTCTGTCAGATAGCTAGCTATTTTGAGCTATAACTAGCTAGAATTCCTGGAACTTTAGCACCCCAAACCTTTAATTATTATTTATTTTACATTGTACACATAATAATTTTACAAAGAGCCTTGAGAGAGAGCGCAAGCAGATATAGAGGTTCTTAGGCTTGTTCAGGTTTTTTTGCCATTAAATTGGGTTCCCCTGAGAAGAGCTGCTATCCTTTCAAATACACAAATAACCTTTTCTCTTCAAATGGACTTTTCTATTGTCCAGTCTTAATAAAACATTTTGAAAATTGTGAGTAATCTTTTAACAACAGATGTTTTATACACTTCTTATTTTACACCCTGGAAGGTCACTATTGAGTCTAAAATGCAAAGAAATTGAAAAGCATAAAAACAATTAGCTTTGTTTTTGTCCAAAAATAGTTTTTTTTTTTTTTTTTTGATTCATCTAATGGTATGCTGTTAGATGTTGGTATTCTGCTTTGTGAATGTTTAAGAAAGGGGTCACGTACAACACACAAAATCTACTTTAATAGTCGGTGTGGTCCAGCTGGATGAAAGACAAGGAGAGGAGAGTGAAGGGGAGTACAGTGTAGATATCAGTGTCAATGAGGGAGAGGCTTCTGTTGCTGGTCTCTTCTCCGCTTCTGTCTGTTGTTTGTTTACAGAAAGGTGTCATTTGGCCGTGTGTCTGTTGCTAAGGGCTTGGGGCCAGAATGGGCCTCCTTCATTCCTAATGACTAAGGAGTGTGACTCACAAGAGGACAAGCTATGGTGCAGGATTTAGACTAGGAAAAGACAGCACCTGGCTCTGCTTTCGCTCCATTCAGCCAACCTAGCTCAATCAAAGAAGGAAAAACCTCTGTATTTTTATGCATCGCTCAATGCTGAATAAAACATGAATAAAGAGACTGAGTGACCCTCCCTTATTGTCATTTTTAAGCCCCGTTAAAAGGCTGATGGAAAATTCCTAACCTGGAAGGTCATTTAGCTCAGGCCATCAGACCCCTTTGTTTGCACATGGCAGGAGTGAAAAAGGTAGCAGCCGATGTTTACATAATTTTGTAGCTTCTTTTTCTCAAATGTTTTATGTTGAGTAGGAGTGGAAAGGAAAAACAACACTTGGATGTGTCTGTGTGCGCATCTCCATGCATCAGTGATTTATTTTGTGTTTGGGCAAGTATGTTAGACCTGGTTTCTCATGCGTTTTGAATCTCCTTAAAAATATCTGTGTTATTACTCTGAGGGAACTCTCGTTATGTTAGGTTCACTGGTGACCCGTTTCAGAGTTTGAAATGATGTTACTTAAATAATTGTATATGTTCAGCAATAAGACTTCAAGGCATTCTTCACATTGGGTATATTAATGGTTGAGAATTTTGCTGAGTGCTTAGGGGAGAGTGTCTGACTACATCTCAGCACATGAACACAAAAACAAATACATGCACTTGTGTGCACACAGTGCCATCCATATTTTTATGTCATGATTGTTGTCATGCTTATTTGGCATGAATTGCCGTACAACACCACACATTCAAAGTACATGGCACCTTCCCAGAAACCCAATTTAAGCAAACCTCAGTTTGTCTCTTCGTGTTGAGACAACTGATCCTGTGAACCTGATTATATACCCAACGTTTTATTCAGCCCAGTTAGCAAGATAAAGAGGTGCCAGGACAACCTTTCCAAGTAAGACTAAAAGACAGGCACACATTCCACAAATCCAAGAAGTACATTTGCAAATCACACACATACACACATTTACAGATGTTGTCATTCATGTGTGCAGAGTAAATAAGTGCGAAGGTGACGCCATCTGTTTCTCTATCGTCTCTCCTCTCTCTCTCTCCCCTCCTCTCCCTCCCACTCACACATGCGCACACACAGACTTGTTCTGTCAATGAATAAAACATTGAATTACATTTTAATGAACTAATTAAACATTTAAATAATTGTATCTCTTTTTCAAATAAATGTATAATTTATATATAATAATAAAATATAAATATATATTAATTAAAACACTTACTACCCAAATAACTGACCAAAGTTAAACTTTCAGGTGCCTAAGATGTACATCTTTTGCCTGTACATGCAAACATTTTACTGTGATCGTTACATAAGTAAAAAATCCAGTACTAGGAACTGATGTCAAATTAAGTATTTTCTAATTTTGTCTTTCACAGCAAATATATATGAATTATGTGTTTTGTGATGAAAAATATGTGGCATATACTAAGGTTAATAGAGTGTCAACATTTTGTCAGAAGTAAATTGTGTAATCCTGGATTAGTGATGAATTAGTTATTGAGGGAAATGATTATTGATGTTTAATATGTTAACAGTGGCAGGTGTGTTCTGATTTATAATTTTTTGTCAAATTTTTTGCTGCTATGCTAAACCATTTCGGCATTCTTGCATAAATAATGCATACTTTCTTAATAAAGTGAACTGTTACAATTAAAAGGTATATGGTATTCCGTTGGTTTGCAGTAGATCAACACCAGAAATAGAAATTATTTGCAATTTTTGGGATTTTTCACCAAATTCATTACAAAATGGCATAGTTAATATTATTTGCACATTCTTGTGGTAGTATAATTAGATTACAAGCAGGTGCTGTTCTGTTTTCTTGGGAATTGAACTCCCCTGTCAGTGAGGATCAGGTGCCTGCTATATGAACATCACTCATTCTACCAGTTTGAATTGAGAAGACTCATTATTCTGTTTTGTGTCACTGTGTGTACCACAATGACCATGGGATAAAAATAATTGTCTAAGGAAGTCAGACACAAGATAGTAGAAAAGGATGGAAAATATCAAGACTACAAGTTCATCTCCAAAGACCATGATGTTCCTGTTTCCATTGTACATAATGTTATCAAGAGGTTTAAGGCCCATTCCAGCATAGCCGACATCCCTGGACATAGCTGCAAGAGAAATCTTAATGGAAGATTGCAGGCTAGGATTGTTAGAATGTTCAAGAAAGCACCTTATTCAACTGTGACAAAGATTCAAACTGACCTTCAGACACATGTTACGACCACTGTCACCAGCTTAGTGAAAGAGGGTGTACAGTATTAGACCCACTGTTGAGACTGAGACATAAGAAAACCCGACTTTGAAAACACACCTGAACATTCCAAAATCCTTTTGCAATCTTCTGTGGACAATCTTCTGTGGACAGATGAAACCAAAACATTTTTGTACAATCCTCCAATTCTATATATCAAAAAGTTTAAAAAATACATTTGGGTTGCTTGGCTGCCTCTGGCACTGAGTGCCTTGGCCATGTGCATGGCATCATGAAATCAAAAGAATAACTTGGCACTTTGTAGCAACATATCAAAACCAGTGTCAGAATACTGGGTCTCTGTCAAAGGTCATGACAATGACCCCACATCTCGAAAATCATAAAGGACTAGCACAACACAATGTGCTGGACTGTATTGCTGATGTGGCTGGGAACGAGTCCCGATCTATTAAAAACCTGTTGAGATATCTGAACAAAGCAGGATGCACTTTTAAAATCTGGGCAAACTGGAGTAGTTTGCAGGAAGACTGGGCCAAACTGCCAGCCCAGAGGTACGTAAAGTTCATTCATGGCTATTGGAAGTGCTTGATTGTAGTTATTAAGCCCAAGCTGTGCTACCAAATAGGAATGAGTGTCAGTAATTTAGTCAATGACGTTTCTGTTTCTGTTCTGATTTAAAAGGGTATATTTGGTTCTGAATGAAAAACAACATTTCTGTAATATTAGCAGTGCATAAAGCATTGTGGAGACCAGATACTTTCCACTTATTTTTTGAGACTGTATGTTCAATGGTGAAAATGCAATGGTGCCAGTACTTGGTGCAATAGCATGACTGTACATGTGGTATGCCTAATTTCAGATCAAATGTTATCAAAAGTATAATGTTGGTTTAGTTGCTTTTCTCCATGCCTTAAGCAATTGTCTGTTTTCATAAGAAACAAGACCGCTTTTCCCATCTAAGGTCATGGATGTTTTTTTATATCATAATCAAGCATTGTTTTGTAAAAGAGGGTAATCATACTTCTCATAGCCCCACCTCTCAAGCCAAGGTGTAGGCGAGACAACCTCGCAATTACTTCTCCACATTTCTGTTGAGATGCTTTTAATTCCCACAACCTAATACAGCAGCATTGATTCAAATTACAGGCTTTGGAGCCCACTGTGGGAACATATTTATTGTGGCACCTTTTCTTTCTCTGCCGGTGACAGTCGACTACAAAACTAATTAGTGCTTTCAGCCCGACACCCATTAGCTGAAACCTGATCTTTCAAGCTCTGTGAAGAAAAAAATAAGTTATGACATTCCTGTATGTGTTTATCCACCTCCAATGGAAATATGATTTCCCACTACAAATTGTCTTACCTGTTTTATGTTCTGCAACACATAATTAAACCTGTGGCATGCTTTAGTAGAGGAAGTAATTTTGTTCAAAGACTTTTGGCAACAGCAGTGTGCCATGTCTTCATGTTGTTTAAGTAGAGGCTACTGGTGAACCTGCTCATGTGAGTGGTTGTAATGGATTAGTAACAACAACTGCGGCAGCAACATGTGAATAGCCTGTGTTTGTTGCTCTGCCAGAAACACACGCGCAAACACACACAGGAAATGAAATTAATCATAAAGTGAGTTTCTGTTGGCCGTCAGCAAATCAGTTAGATGGCTGTTGCTTGCTTGACCTTGACAAACTTGTCTACACATTATTGCTGGCATTTTAAAACAGTCTAGTGTTGTTCTCCAAGGTGGGTCTGCAACTGTTTCACACCACAATAAATCATCACTGCTGGTAGTTGAAACGCAAGAAGAATAATTTCTAATACATTTTGCACATTGCTTTTATAATTGTGTCTCATTTCTTAACACATATGCTTACTGGTAATAATAGGCTTCACCATGACATAACAATGTTTTTAAAAATATCAATATCAATTTCCATTGATTGATAATAAAAAAATTAGAGATTGAACATTAGCTCTCCACTCTCCTGTTTATTGTTGCAGTCGGTGAGCTAGGCTAATCCTCTATATACTTCTAATCCAAGATTTAGTTGTTAGTCCTTCCTCCAGGTAAATGGTGTGTCTGTGGGGACGACAAGACTGCATGCCATAACTAACGTCACTGTCAGCAAGGCAAAGACTTCCAGTGTCTGACTGCCTTCTTCAGAGGTCAGGGGGCATGTCTAGTGCTAATCTGATAATCCAATTTTGCTGCTGTATTCACATGATCTGTAGTGCTGAAGGATGGACACACTCAGCTACAGTAGGCCTAGAAACACGCAAACAGACAGGAACACACATGAACTCACACACCCTTACTCATGCGCACACACGCCACATGCATACTACTTCTGTCCGTCTCTTGGCCACACGGTGTCTTGCGCCAGTGTTTGACTCGATGACAAGACTTTGATTCCTCTGAGGCTTCCAGCAGCTTAGTGAAGGTGACTTAGAGGGAGAGGTCCGCTGCATAATTGGCAGAATTTATAAACCAATTAAAAGTACATTCTAAAGAGCGCTATTCTGCTGCTATTATTAACCCGCTCTGATCGGATAAGCAGGGGCCCCGGTTGATGTGACCACTTACTGTCATACACTTACTGCTGTAAGCACAGTGTGCCTGTTGACTCAACTATATGTAGAAGACATTAAGCATCTGTGACCCTGTTCCTCTAACGGTCAACTGCAGGACAGTGAGACTCTGTGTTGTGGTCAGAGAATTCCAAATGGTCGTACTCTCAGACACGACAACACAGCATTGATATTCTGTGCTTGGTCTAATCAAGACACGTGTACAAGTTGGATGCACCACATTCTCCATGCGAATAACAGCAGTGACTCCATGAACAGTCCCTAGCACCAGTGTAGCAGCAGGCTTAGAGGAGACTGGACGCCGTCTCCTAGGCTGGCGGGGCCGAACGGGGCAGAACCAATGGCAATGTGTTCCTGCATGCATGCGTGTGCATGTGGGTGTACAGCACTGTCACTGAGTTAAATGCTGACACATATAGGCCACCGGACTGACAGCAAGTGTTTGTGTGCGTGTGTTAGTGTGCATGTGTGTGTGTGTGTGTGTGTGTGTGTGTGTGTGTGTGTTATGCGCAAGTGTGTATAAACTGCACAAACTGCAGGATATTGGGCCTGGGATGATTAGGGGAATAGGTGAAAGGACCACGGGTGAAGCTAAAAGCATTAGTTTGTTAGATTTGATACGTTAATGCAGCACCCAGAGAGGATGGGATGAGTGAAAAGGTGAGAGCAAGGGGGTGGATCAAAACAGTCACCCCCTTTCAAAGTGTCCTGCTCGTTATGAACACTGCCCTGCAGGAACCTGGCATGCTGATGGATTGTACTTGACAGGGTCTTCTCAACTCGACAAGTGGCAATATTCTGATTTTTACCATTCAAAAGTTTGACAACTTGTTGAAAACAGCCATGACACGGGCCATAAACTTCTTGATAACATTACATACAATGGAAACAATCATTATTGAAATTCCCAGTTTTTAAAATTAATGTACTCTTTAAATTAAAGCATAGAAAAAATCAACATTTGGAGACACAAAACAAATCATGGAATTGTTTGGTTGAACAAAATGTAATCTACATTTCTGACTCATCAAAGTAGCCACCAAACCAGCTTGATGGGATCTGAAGACCATTCCATTATTTGAAGCCTATTGTCTTGTTCTTTTCTTCTAAGGTAGTTCTGACAGCCTGGAGAAAAGTTTTGGCTTGTTAGTTTGCTGTAGGATGATCCTCTGACCAACTAGGCGTACACCAGACGATATTGCATGGCACTGCAAAATGCTGTGGTAGCTGTTTTGGTTCAGAGTGCGCTGACTCTGATCTGGCAGAAGAGATCTGCCAGATCTCTTCCTGTCAGGGTTAATGGTCTGTCTGTCATCCTCCGCTAATTGCCTTTTTCTTGCCAGGACCAATGCACTACTTCCTGCTGTACAATTCTGTCCAACTAATTCTTAAAAGGGTGCAGTAACACAGTCTGTTCCATCACTGTTTTGTACAAACAGAGGGTTTGTATAGTTGGGACACCTGTTGGAATTGTTAGCATCAACTTTCAAGGCTTAATCTTCTTCCATTGCTGCCTAATAGCAGCAGATTGTCAACCCATTATGTTTCCTCTGACAATGCTCTTAATTTGTAACTAATTTGTTTTTGTAAAAAAAAAAATCTTATGGCAGTTTATCCCATAGCATTTCAGATTATTCACTGGACTTCTGTTTATTAATCTGCTCAATCTTTAAATTAAAAAAAAAAACAGTAGTGTGTATTCACTGTTCAATATGATTGTTTTTTTATATATTCCAAAATGTTGTCCATGACATTTTGACATCTTGGCATGAAATATTGATAAGCGGAATTGCACTGCATATGTAAGTACTCTGTTAATTTTGTTTTTGTTTATAGCATTGGGTTGGTGTGAGCCAGAATAGGAGAGATTTAGCCAGATTAGGAGAGATTAAAATGGACTAGGTCAAAAATATTGGCACCAGTGACGCTGACAGGTGGGGACAACAGGTAACGTTGTCCTGGGCTCAGGCTTCGGTGGGCCCATATGGTTGGCTAAAATATAATTATTTATTAGTCAGTCAATCTTGGTATTTAGTGCAATCTAGCTAAAACATTAAACAATAAATGTTTCTGACATGTTTTATGAACAGTAACATCATTGCTATTTATAAAAATTCTTGGCCCGTGGTTTGGGTCCTAAACGTTCAGTTTTGTCCCGGGCCCTGGGATTCCTGTTGGCGTCCCTGATTGGCACCCTTGCATTTTTCAATATTCATTTTAAAACAATTTGAAAGAGACAAAACAATGCCAATACATTTGATGAATTTGAAATATGGGGAGCACTGATGCATGTACTATATGTTGACACCTGGGAATGGAGATTCCAACAGAAAACATATTGAAACATCTGCATTGAGTTTCAGATAGGCATGGCTAACTTATTCGGTGACTTTTCCATTTGTCCCATTGAGCTGGACTACTCATCCACTGTTCAGGAAGAGGACTTTATTTACTATTGGAAATAATCCCCCTGATCTATAAACCTCAGCTGGTTGTCTTCTGTCTGTTCTGTTGGCCGGCAAGCCGTGACTCTAGTGACTGGAGAGTACCTATTTATGATGGCGGACAATGCTGCTGTAGCACCAAAGACAAACAGACCAGGGGTGCAGTGCACTGAGGCAATATTTGGCTTGGCCAGATGGCCAGAGAGAGAGGGGGCACACAGGGTTGGGCAGGCTTCTTGGCCCCCTCCACGCATGTTGCGTGTGATTTGCCAGCCAACGAGGGTCTGTCTGTCTCTTTGCGTTTGTGTGTGTTTCCTGTTCTCTGAGGTAGTCAAACAGCGCGATGTGATACAACGAGCCCTCCCTCCCACACTGACTTGTCAGTGGACAGACTTGAACACAGACCAGGAAAATAGTAGAGACACATTATTACCATACAGAGACGGTGTTTTGTTTTCACATTCTGCCTTTCTGCCATGTAAATTTCCAACAGTGTGATTTCATGTATGACGGAGTCGAAACAAAAAGATTAAGAAGAATAAACAGAAGTATTCCTTTCAAAATGTTATATTCGGATTGGCTCCTCTCTTTGAAGCAGGAGGAGGCAGGTTTGAAACCAGACAAACTCCTATCAATGAAAGTAAAAGTCCTCTACTATCTCCCTTTGTGGACCGTTAAAATAGGACTTGTGGTGTGGTCCTGTTGCATCTGCAGCCACTGTGTCCACATTCAGAAGCTTGCTTTCGCAGCTGTTTAATATAAATTCTCTGTGAATATCTTTGTCCAGATGGTTTATTTTTACAAACAATACATAGCCCTGCATTCCTGCAGTGCCCCCCCCCCCGTCTCTGCTTAGCCAGCAATGCTCACGTTGGAGAGCGAGAGATGGCAGAGTGGTGGTTGAGGACTGCACAGATGGCAGTGACACCACTCCCACTCAAACAAAGTACAATAAACAAGATAGATGTTCATGTACAGGTACATGGATACATAGGTAAACCAATCCAGTGGAAGACAAACACAAAATACAAACGCACGCACACACACACACACACACACACACACGGACGCACTGGTTTCATGGAGGACTCGACAGATGTGCAGGATAAAAAAAGTGCATGTATATGTATTTTGGATTCCAGTGGGTTTATTTGAACAGGATACATACCAATTTGTCATAGATCATCAGGGTACCAGATGAGTTCCAGATGACAGCACAGCAATGTTGTGTTAAGTAATATCCCTGATATTGATAGGTGGGGTTTAGTGTCTTTTTTGTCAGCCAGACTGTCTCATGCCATGCACTCTCGCCTGTATCCCTTCCTTCTCCCTTCTGGGTATATTGAAGCACCTCGAATTGCATTTGTTCTTAAAAGAAATGTGCGACATAAATCAAGGCTTGATTTATTCCATGCCCCTGACTCCCTCCTGTCTTTATCCTGCCAGTCCCTCTGCCTAATCTCTGTTCTGTTCCCCCTCTGTTGACCCTTCAGTGGCCACATGACCTCCATCCTGCCCCCCCAGGACCTACTGTCACAGCCAGCCAGCCACTGCACATCTGCTCCCATCCGGTCCACAGCTCCAACTGACAAAGGGAGCTCAAGGGAGAAGAAAGCGCCAGTGGTACTTGGACGGGATTACATGCTAGTAGGATTCTTCAGGCCCCTCCACAGGCCGCCCCTTTACCCTCTCTTCCACTGTTCAGAAAGTGAACTGGCAAAGGTTGAGTGAATAAAGAACCGATGGAGTGTTACAGTCGGATGGAGTAGACTGTCAGAGGGGCCAATCTCTATAGACTAAAGGGTCTAGTTCACAAAGGATTCAGTCTCGTATACAGAGGATTCAGAAATATTTTCATAATATATTTATATTGAATGTCCTGTTATTGCATTCACTCAGGAATGCCTGTATATTTACTTTTTATTGAGGAGGAAGTGCATTGCAGTCCTAACATTTATCAGATATTAGCTTTAAACGTTCAAGTTGTGTGTCTGGTATTAAGCGTATTTCAGGAACTTGCCTTGACTTGTCCAGAACTCCCACCAAGCCTGTGAGAGGCAAGGTCATCACCCCACTGATGTTTTCCCATGTCCTCTACATCTTAAACACCCACAGTACGGCGCAACACACCCCTCAGGACTCTATTCCTCCTCTCTCCGTTGGCCCCCCTTCTCTCCAACTCCTTGTCTCTGTCGGCCCTCTTCCTCTCTCCCTCTCTCTTTCTCTTCCCACTCTCTCCCTCTCTCTTTCTCCATGTCTGTCCTCACTCACTCCTTCATATAATCTAAATTGTTCTTGTCCAAACCACCACCGTGAGATCAATCTGAAGTGGCACATGTACCTGTTGGGGTAAGTGATAGCGGTTGCAGACCTCCCCTTCACAATCCTCCACCTGATCCCCCCTTAACTGGCGTAAGGAGTCAGGTGACAGGTGGACAAAGCCTGTTCGCTTCAGAGTAAATTATGCGTGTGGTCCCAGGGCAGTGAATACGAGGCAGGGTGCCATTAAAGCGGGACGGTCTGCATAGCCGCAATTCCTGCAGGGTTCCTGCCACTGTCTGTGGTGGTGAGGTCACCTGGCTGAGGCTGCCATGGCTCACCCTGTACAGAGGGACAGGATGTTTACATCTAGTCGACCTGCCTGGGGAAACCAGAGACATTCACCCATGTGTGACTTCGCACAGTGGCTGTGGAGATGTTTGACGGCTATGTTGATAAAATCCCCACACTGAAACCGTATTTTAACCACATTAAACCGTGTTTCCTTGCAACCACCTGCTAGAGCTGAAAGTGAAGTGGAGATTGTATACCCGTTGTTTATTGGACGCCTACTTTTTACATGAAGTATTTTTTAGAGCCTCTGACTCCAGAGCAGTGCAACTAAATCGCTGGCACCATTCACATTGGATCTCCTCCCTCCACTACTGCGAAGGAGCCAGCACCCACGCCCCTAAACAGGGCTAACTCAGCAACGGCACCCCTCAGCTGGACCCTGGGGCATGCTTTACATCTGTCCTGAAGATGGAGTTTGAGCCAGGGCCTGGAAATCCTCCTCACATCGCAGCCAGGACAATAGCTCGCCAGCCCCATCAGCCAGGCCCCATTGTGTTGCTCTACTGCCCAGTAATTGATGCCTTGCTCTGGGGATATATTTAATCACCATAACAAGGAGTTGGAACGAAGAAATGACCTAGTAAAGGCTCGCTCTCTGCGAAGTGAATGAGTTTATCGGTTGGGGTGGAGGATGGAGTCGTGTATGCGCAGTTCACCTACCTCCTATTTTACCCCTCATACCTACCTCTCCTCCCTCCCTCCCTCCCCCCCCCCAATACCCTAATACTATTCCCCCTGCACAGCCATTCTCCTTCCCTTCTTCCTTCTAACCCATCCCTCCCCCTCACACATCCGACTGCAGGCCAACAAATTTCATTACAACAGCCTTAAACTGCCCAGTTTTAGAGGCTTCTAATTATTTCTCTCTTAGATGTGGTTGTGTCGAGAAAGACCGTAAATCAACAGAAGTGGGAGACGCCAGGCCTGGAGCTGTGAGAAAACTGGAAACAAATGATCTGCCCCCCTCCTCTCCAGCCTCCCTTCTCTCTCGCCCTTCATCCCATCCTCTATGCCATTGCTCCGTCCATTCATCCATTCTTTCCGCCCGCCCCCTCACCTTCCAGCGACATGTAGGAACATATAGTGATGGGGGGGAAAGTAACTGGACACCTCAGACTCTTATGTGGGATCAGAAGTCAAAGACACCCGAGTGCTGTGACAATCACTGGAACGGTGATTGTATAACTGTATAACCAAAAGTTATGTACAAAGGGAAATAAAATGACCGTGCTGATACATAATCTGTGTTGTATTTCAAGGTGAATACATCCCATATACCCACAAACAACAATATATCTTAAACTGTGTCTTCAATCATACAAATTTGCTCCATCTAATGTTACTGTAATGTGTTGTGAACTAACTACGCGCAGTGCCGTGGCTATAGGTTTAATCCAGTTTGCAAAAATGCAAAAACAATATTAATCGCTACTGAAAGTACTTGTCATTTGTCATTTTTGGTGAGTGTGGACAATTAACTGAACCTTAATTCAACAAAAAACTGATCAAAAGAAAATGTAAATCTATGTCAGGCTAGTAAAAGTAATATGCGCAACAGCTGCACACTGCGACGACATAGCCCCTGCAGGGCGACTCGACCTGTTTACAGTCATTGCTAGGCAACGGAAAGAACTATGCTACTGAGTGTAGGAAAAGAGAAGGGCAGAAGGCAGCGTGCACTAATTTTTCTTTTGAAATGGTTATGACTGTTATAAATAACCATAACCCCAAATTCACAAAACATTTGAGCACATTTGGGCCTTTTGTCCCTGGCAACAGATTCTGTCCTGCTCAAAATGGGTGAAGAAAAGAGAAGCTCTCAGATGCATACTGTACATCTGGCGTTGCGTAAAATAGCTTACAATGTTTTATTTTCTTATAATCATTTATTCTAGCTATAACCGAGTTGATTCCATGTGTCAGAATGCCACACATAAAGGAGTCTTTCTCCCTCCATACTGGAGCATCACCAGGATGCACCCTCCCTCCATACTCTACTCCCTCTCCACACACCGCCGTACCTATAATAAGCCATCGGTCAAACTACACAAGTTTGCCTTTTACATGCCTCAGGTTGGTCTCAACCATGTTGGCAATAGTGAATTGGTGCAGTCAGAATAAGAACATAACACAGACCAAACCATGAAGGTGATGGTTGACTTCAGGAAATGCCCCCCCGTCCCTTTCTCTGTGAGACTGAGGGCTTGGCGGTTCATTTACTAAATCATTCAGTTTCCCATCATCTCCCGCAGTCTCAGGTGGGAAGACAACATCACATATATCCGATGCATATAGCACTTGCTGAAGTTAAAAAAAACCACTAACATCCCCAGTAATTCCTGAACAGGCTTTACACATGTCTCTCCTTGAGTCACATCCTCCATCACTGTCTGGTTGGTGTATACATCCACCCACTGCATGGCGTGTACTGCAGGCACACTGAACAAGAATCACTGGCTGCCACCTGCCAGATTTGCTTCAATTTTAATAACAAAGAAGTGGAAAGATGAAAATTGTTAACTTTTAACTTCCGAGGTAATGTAGGATCATTTCTCTACAGACAACCCATCCTACATTACACACCCATGGATTACTGCTCTGTGAGTACTCTGTGTAACCTGGTGTGTAATGAAGGATTTCTCTACAGACAACCCCATGGATAACTGCACTGTGAGTACTCTGTGTAACCGGGTGTGTAATGTAGGATTTCTCTACAGACAACCCCATGGATAACTGCTCTGTGAGTACTCTGTGTCACCGAATGTGTATTGCAGAAATTATTGTGTTAAATTCAGAGGTCAAAGGCCACCTACTGCTAGATGAATATAGAAAATGTTTTATGTCTCTGGTTATTTAAAAAATATGCTGGTCAAATTAGACTATTAGTCTCATTAAAGAAAAAGGATCAGTCAGGATTAAAAATAAAAAATAAAATTATTCAAGCAATAAGGCACAATAGTTGTGTTAGGGCATGACACCTCACGGAGTGACTGGACAAACTGCAGTAAACCACAGACACCCAAGATGTCTTATTGCTTTTATAAATCCTTACCAAGGCAATTAGAGCAATAAAAAGCTCTAATTGCCTTGTCATACTCATGGTAAAAGAATAGTTCTTAGCTGTGGTATAGTGGCAATTTACCACACCCCCTTTGTCTCCATAAAGATCATTGGATGAAGTGATGTCATACACAGCATATGGTATCATATACCCTAGCTATCAGCCAATCAGCATTCAGGAATCGAAGCACCCGGTTGCCTAAGTGTGCACACCCTCGAATAACTGGGGATGTGGCTGTGTTCAGAATTAACCAATCACATTCAAACTCATGATAAATAGAAGTCATTACACACCTGCCATCATTTAAAGTGACTCTGATTAATCACAAATAAAGTTCAGCTGCTCTAGTAGGATTTTCCTGACATTTTCTTAGTTGCATTTCAGAGCAAAAGCTATGGTCCGCAGAGAGCTTCCAAAGCATCAGATGGATCTCAGTATGTTGAAAGATATCAGTCCGGAGAAGGGTACAAAATAATTTCCAAAGCCTTAGATATACCATGGAACACAGTGAAGACAGGCCTCATCAAGTGAAGAAAATATGGCACAACAGAGACATTACCAAGAACTGGATGTCCCTACAAAATGGATGAAAATACGAGAAGAAAACTGGTCAGGGATGCTTCCAATAGGCCAACAGCAACATTAAAGGAGCTGCAGGAATTTCTGGCAAGTACTGGCTGTATGCTACATGTGACTACAATCTCCCGTATTCTTTATTTGAATGGGCTATGGGGGTAGGGTGACAAGATGGAAGCATTTTCTTACAAAAAAAACCTTCAAGCCCGGCTGAAGTTTGCCAAAAGAAACATCAAGTCTCCCAAAAGCATGTGGGAAAATGTGTTATGGTCTGATGAAACCAAGATTGAACCTGGTGGCCATAATGCCAAAAGGTATGTTTGGTGCAAAAACAACACTGCACATAACCCAAAGAACACCATACCCACAGTGAAGCATGGTGGTGGCAGCATCATGCTTTGGGGCTGTTTTTCATCAACTGGAACCAGAGCCTTAGTCAGGCTGGACGGAATAATGGACTGTTCCAAATACCTGGCAATGTTGGCACAAAAACTTCAGGCGTCCGTTAGAAAGCTGAAGATGAAGAGGAAGTTCACCTTTCTGCATGACAACGACACAAAGCATGCATCCAAATGCCCAATAGCATGGCTTCACAAGAAGATGATTCATGTTTTGGAATGGCCCAGCCAGAGCCCAGACCTGAATCCAATTGAACATCTGTGGGGTGATCTGAAGAGGGCTGTGCACAGGAGATGTCCTCGCATTCTGACAGATTTGGAGCACTTTTGTAAAGAAGAGTGGGCAAATATTGCCATGTTAAGATGTGCTATGCTAATAGACTCCTACCCAAATTTCAAAAGGTGCTTCAACAAAGTATCAGTTTAAGGATGTGCAGACTTATGCAACCAGATTATTGTGAGTTTTTTATTTTTCCCCCCTCAAAGATTTCTCTTTGTTTTTCAATTGAAATGTTTACGTTATTGGTCACATTTATGTTGGAAAAATTTTGACATGATTTATCGTTGGAATTTTAACAGGGGTGTGTAGACTTTTCATATCGCCTGTATATTGTACGTATATGTAAAAAAAAAAATCCTGACTAGTTTAGTTTGAGGATATCTTTCTCAAATAGATAACAGCAGAGTTGGTCAGGGGATGCAGAAATTTTCTTCACAGATACCAAATTTAAAAAGATCCTGAGAGTGCATTCTTGAGAGAGGCATACTGCTTTATAACAATGTACAGAGACCCCTGCCCATCTCGAGAAATCATTTTGTGTCCTTTTTATGGATGTGGATCTGATACATCTTTGACCTGCAGTCCATTCCAGAGTTATTGGAACTGTTAGTAAGGATTAGCCTAAAATAATATGAGAATGTTTTATTGTTGCATGTTGTCAGCTTGATATTACGCTCAAAATATGTAGAAATTATAGCCTAAATTCAGGTTAAGGCAAGAAACTTTTCTCTCATGTTTTTCTCTCACATAAAGTTAAATGACCCTAGAGCATTTGGTGCAATTTTGGACAAATCGTATGTCAAATACATAGTTCAATCAGTAGGTGGAAAGTCTCCAAGGTGGGCAGATTTGTAAGACTTTATAGCTTGTTTAATGACAGGAAATAAAAGCAATTTGATATAATATGAAAGGACAGATGGGTCAGTATTGATTGAAAGAGTCAACACGTAATAATCCTTAACTTAGTGGCTACATGTGATATTGGTACATTATCTCATATAGCCACTCATATAGCAACAGTCATTTAACTCAAAAGGGATTTTTGATTCACATCAAATTAGATCAGTGTTTCATTTTGGCTTCCGCTGGCTCTAGGTTTTGTTAACCATGGAAATCTTTCCAGGACAAAGTGATGTTTGTCAACATATTTGCATCAATTAATGATCAAGAAGTCATTTTCATATGTTTTGGATCCATAACTACCCTAAGGAATAATGCAAAAATACACATACGGTTTTGACACTACATTCTCTGGGAATTATGACTTATACGGGGTGTGGTGGCCTTTAAATGTTAGTTGGTCTTTGGCCATAAAAATGATGGCATCTGAATCATCTGAACGTCTCCTGCTGCAGTGCCTAGTAATGGATAGAAATGACTGAGTCCCATTGATAACAGAATGGAGTCCCGCTGGCCTATAGGTTTAACCGGATTTCCAGCGTATAGGTGTGTTGGCCTGTCGTTTTCCTCATTGGGGTCTCCATAGCTTATGCATCCATTGCTGAGGCGATGAGATGAGGGCCGAGGGGACTGAGGGGATTAAGACATCCAGTAGACAAACGTGTTTGCTGAGTGGTACCTGGAATCTGCCTGGTCTATCTGTGTCTGCTGCTCCCTCAGTCTGGTCTGCCTGTAATCAGCCTCTTTAATGGTTCCAGCCAGTAATTGCTCTGTATAGCCCCAAGATAGCAATCAAAGGGCTCAGAGAAGCTGAATTCCACGCACTCTCTCTCTCTCTCTTGCTCTCTCTCTCTCTCTCTCTCAGTTTTATCTGCTACTTTGTGTTTGGGGCACAGTAACAAAAGCATCCTGGCATCTGTTTCTTAGTGTTTGGGGGGAATCAATTCAAATTCAACTAATGGCAAAATTGATATCACTTTGAAGAGTAGGTCTAGACCCGCTTACCCCGTCTGTCCTGTGTGCATTTTTCTCTGTCCTCTGCTCTCTTATCATTCAACAATTACAAGACCTAGTCTAATGGCCCTTTTAAGTTGCCTGCCAGCTGTATTTGCTAAAAAAATTATGTTACGGCAAATGTTGTGGTAAGCAAATCTCATTCTTATGAGGTGCCAATGCCTTTCCTCTGAAGTCAAAGATTTATGGGATACTCTGTTTTGGTGTGATGAGCTATGGCTGTGTTCTCAATACTTACTAAAGCACATTGCAGTATGTCTATCTATCAAGCATCAGTAGGCAGCTTAATGCTTTTGATGTCAATTCCTGTGATCCTGAAACATTTCTGTATCTTCAAATGTGCTGGATTCAAACAATTCCTCTCACTTTAGTTATCCACTTTTGAAGGTTAATCTTTCGCTATCAGTGAAATAACAATGAATTGCCCGGCTAACAGTTCTATTGTAAACATCATTTATCTATTTCCTGGAAACCCACTGTACATTTGCCAGTTGTGACTGTTGGTACGGTTAAGCGTACAGTAAGGGTCATTTGTTGTGCACCGGGGAAATCCGTTTCACAGTGATTTGTTCAGTCTGGATGCAGGGTGGCTATGTTAAAAAGGGCTATGATTACTACAGCTATGTAACAGGGTGAGATCATCCGTTAACACAGTGACAAGAGAAGGAGGATGAAAAGACACCTTCAACTAAACAGATGTTCCATCCATTATCCCTGCCTAGCCCCATGCCCCACCACCCTGTGCCATCTTAGTCATAGTCCGGGTTTCCTTATAGACCTAGCCCGTCTGCTGGGCAGGCCAAACTGACTCTTTGTGGCTGAGGCATCCCCCGCCAAAATACACCAGCTTCTTGTACTATCCTTTTTCTAAGTATTGATAATGACCTAACAACATCTCCAGAGAATGAAGAGGAAACGAAAACCTCTCCCCTCTGTGAGTGTCATCACTCTGACTCTAACCTGCCTTGGGATCTTTCTGGCTGTGTGAGGATGAGGTTGATCCCATGAAATCTCATCATTGGCAAGCACACACATACCGATGGAACCTTTTACATGAGAGAAACCGACAGAAAGTTTGTGTGTGTGTGTGTGTGTGTGTGTGTGTGGGGGGGGGGGGTACAAAAGGGAAAAGACAAGCAACAGATACCAAAGAGAGGAATGAACAAGTCAAGGAGAAGAGGTTATCAGAGCTGGTGCAGCTCAGCTGAGAGAAAATAAAGGAGAGAGAGAAGGGAAGGGTGAGAGAGAGAAGGGAAGAAAGAGAGAAGGGAAGAGAGAGAGAGAAGGGAAGGGTGAGAGAGAGAAGGGAAGAGAGAGAGAGAGAGAAGGGAAGGGTGAGAGAGAGCGTTACAGCGAGCAAAAGAAAGCAGTGCTAGCCAAGTGTTTGAAGTGTATCACTGTAGGCCAAACATCTGAAGAGGACAAGATTGCAAACATGTCACAGTATCGCCTGCTTGCACTTACCAGCAGATGTTAGGTCTCTCTAGGCTCGGTAATGGCTCTCTACTCAGGTTGGCCTGACCTGATGAATGAATAATGTTCTGCACAAAAAACTGGAACTGCAACAAGCACACATCGGCGAGCTCAAATCCTTTTTGCCCTTTTCCTCTTTCACCTCCCCACCTCCCTTCTTTCGTCCTCTGACTCCTCCACATCACTGCTGCTCCCCATGTTGCAGAATGCCCAGCCACGCTTCGTGTTCAGCGCGTGATTACTTTGAAGGTGATGGAAGCCCATACACTCTGCCTGTGTAATGGCACTGGAATGATTTAGCTCCTAATTTACGGGGAGGGGTTCAAAGTTTTAATAATATTTGGGCAATACCGTGTCAAGCCCTGTCTGCACTGCAGTGATGGATGGAAGCAGGTTCAAGCTATTGTCATTCTGAGCATGACAATATATTGGCACCAAAAACTTTATATCTCCCCAACACAATCCTTTATAGGGTTGGCCGTGGCTGGACGGACGGTGTGAGGGGAGCCAGAGAGGGTTCATGAATTATAGATATGACCCTGAGTGATTGGACCTGTGTGGACAATGCAGACAAGAGACAAGCAAGTGAGGAGCTAGCTAGCTGACATGTTGTCCTCTCGTAGTTTATGCTCATGTTTATGTATTGACCAAATGGTGGAATTAAACAGTGTTTTTCTCTGTTGGGGATGGTTTATTTGCAGCAAAATATGAAGCTGTGGAGAGATGGCGATGGTGTCTAAAGTTATATTCGGGTATTCGGGCAGAGCTGATTGGTCAATCAGGGGGTTTGGGAGGGGCTTTGGGGTTTGGTTATTATTATCCTTTAGGACTGGTAACTCATTTTACGGGGGGAGTTTTTATAATTGTGAAACTTCAACATTTCAAAATGCAAAATATTTGTTGTATTACAAAACTATTACTTTTCATGTAATAAATACATATAACTTATTCATTAAGTTATTCAAAGCGTTGTAGGAAATGTAAACTCATACAGTTTTTGTAATACCATATAAACTACCATCCCACATTTTGGGGTCACTTAGAAATGTCATCGCTTTTTAAAGAAAATGTAATTATTTTGTCCATTAAAATAACATCAAGTTGAGCAGACATACAGTGTAGACACTGTTAATGTTGTAAAATTCTCATTTTAAACTGCCTTAGTTAGGAAGGAAAATGAGGGAGCAATAGTCTGTGGCCACCAGCTGCAAAACCATTTTCTTTTTGTGGGTTGTCTTGCTTTTGCCTCTCCAGTGCACCTGTTGTCTCTTTTATTTCCACCAAAACAGGTGATTCACAATTGCGTCCCTTTTTTACCAGACAGATTGATATCCCTTAAGTTTAATTGACTTGGTGTTATGCTGTAATGATTACGTGTTTTTTTGAGCAGTGTATTTATCTACCTGTTTGTGTTTTGACTGCTGTCGCGTTTCTAATGTTTCTAGCACTGGCTTTTGTGGAATGAGTGCCTTTACAGGTTTGTAAGACAGAATTAAACATTGGGGTTTTGTTTTAATGAACCACTTGTTGGAAGGACATAGATTCTGAGCACATTAAGCCTGTGAAGCCTCAGATAAGATAACACAGAACATTCTGTAATCTAGCTCTGTCCCAGTTCGCACTTGTCCAGATGGAGATGTTTTTTCAGGGGGGGGTCTCTTAAAAAAATGAATACATTATTTACACCCACTACTGACTTACTGGCCTGGCATGGTAAATTAAATCCACAGCAGGCTTTCTCTGCTCAGTCCGTCTTAATGACTTGTAAAACATATGCTTTTCTAATCAGTTTTCTTCGTCTTTGCCTGCTTCTGAAGCTCATGTTTTTTCCTTTTAATAAACCATACAAGCATGTATGTACCCTATGCACAAACGCATGCGAATATGCATGCCCCGTGATCACACAAACACACACACACAAACAGTCATTTCCACAGAGACCAGTGATTAGAGGGAAACAGGTCTTTCAATGGCTTGATAAGATCAAGGAAAGGAGACAGAGTGACCCCCCCAGCCCTACTCCGCCAGGCAGAGGACTCGTGGAAAGAGCCCTGAAAAAAGGGAAGAGGGTTTAAAGTCTGTCCTAAGGTAGTCTAAAGAGCAGCTGCTTTCATTGTCAACATGCCCCAGATAACATCAGCAGGAGAAGCCATTGTTGCAGAGGGTAACTATTTTACATGGTGTCATTTGGGCTGGGCCACATTGGACTGGCTGGGAGATTACCACCTGAGATTTATGAAAATGGAGTGCCATAAAAGAACAATGGGGCCTAGGTCAGAGAGGTGTCATATTCAATGACCTGTCTTTATCCATGGCTCCATGCCACCAAATGGATGGATCTCTGGGTTGAATGCTCCCGCCACTTTACTATCAATTAGCAAACAAGACCAATTGTTTATCTTGGAAGGAAGAAAAATACCTTGCATTTCATTCTGGCCAATCAGAGAAACAGGCAAACAGTGAGCTCATAGATGACATGGATGCATGCTTGTCTTCTTGCTCTGTCTATATGATTTTTTGTCAAAGGTATATTTCAGCTTTATGCAGTTTGATAACATCATAAATATTTTATAATATATATTTGTGTTTAGAATACATTCGTTTTTATCTCTAGAGTTTTACTGCAAATGGAGAACACTAAAGCCAGCATATGGTGTGAATACATTTTCTACACTCAATAACAGCAGCGATCCTTACAGATGTTTTCAGTCAGACATCCATGGCAACCGTATGTTTTCGTGTTAAGAGGATATGTTTAATTCAACTAGAGAATAATTATTGTAAAATACTTGACTGCAATCCTAATCTGGAGGTCCAATCTAATGTGCCTTAGTCAGATTAAATTTATCCCCACATTTTCCATCCATCCATCTGCTTCAAGACATCTCCCAAGAAATAAAAAATAATTCTTTAGTAAGAAGAAAACAACGGAATTAGGGCCCTGGCCTGGTCTTAGTGCTAGTGTTAAACACATCAGGGTAGATTAGAGAGAAAGCTTCCACCCTGGCACGGGAGCAGGTTACACAAAAGGACAGAACAACACTACATTCCTAAAGTTCCTTCACTCAGACCCCCACCTCACCCTCAAACCCCGTAACCCCATTTCAATCACCCCACGCTACGGCTTCATTTGCTGTGAGCTTGTGTATTGCTTGGTTGCATTCTAAAAACTGCAGCAGCAAATTTGGGATACGAATTGACAGAGAGATTAATCAAGTGGATGATAAAAAAGGATAACATCACGAGACATACAGTAGCCTTGGTACAACTGGAAATAATTTATTTATCTGTCTGTTGTGTATGTAGAAGATGGATCTCTTCCTTGTGCTTTCTTTTGGAGTTGATTTGTATGGACAGGTCAACCCCTGGACTTCATTGTCATCTCTTTGGATGTGGTGGCTGTGGTCCACATCAGAGACCAGAGATGTATGAAAGACATCACTGTTGACTCTGTCAGCAAAGGCGAAGAAACCATTTGTTTTTGAATCAGCATTGAGACCTGGGGTCAAATATGTTTAGAGATAATGTAATTTTTTTTAGCTGACCTTAATTGAGTTTGGCAAAATGGAATCAATGACATCCACACAAATGTCCAACCATGAATGAAAGTATTACACTCCTGGCAGGCTAAATCCAACGCAGGAAATTGTAACATATTTAAAATAGTATTTAAACCAGGGTCTGTGGTCTGTGGCCACGTCAGGGTAGGAGAAAGGAACATTAAATCATGTATGCCTGTCTAACCACCACTTAGTCTGTAGATGCAGGTCACCTGTAATAAACACTAAAGATGGGGGAGGGGACGTGTTGGATGGTGGGAAGAGAAGTCTAATCCAGGGCAAGGTAGAGAGAAAGAGAGAGCGGGAATAAAAGGTTATGAGACGTTTACAATTTAGTTTTGTAGAGCAGTTGTTTCACTTGCTGAATTTAGGTTCCCGAATGCATTGAACATCTACTGTTTCACAAAGCATATTTATCTGTGTCCAAAAAGCTTCTTTATGGCATGTGGAATAAAAGCATAATGTACTACAGTACTGTTTTAATATTTTAAAGAGGGCCTGACTGTCCTATATGTTTATTCTCATGAGCCTGTCTTCTCTTAGACGTGCTCATCTGTTCTGCCCTGAAAAGACATGACAGGAGGCTACTGTTACCTCACACAGCCAGCCACAGCCTGCGGGGAACATGTCCATCCCGGCATTTGGGGATTTGATGATATAGTTACACATGTTCCCATATGTCTGAGGGAATTAAGACACTTTACTGCCATTTGGGCCTGTGTCATTTTAGGCCTCCTGGTATTTATGAGTTAGCTCTGTCTGTCTGCAGCTCTGTGTTGCTGCTTCACACTTGGGCTTATTTCATTTCTCACTTGGCGTTTCGCAGCAGAATATCCTAATAAATCAGCGAATGGCTCCTATGTCTCCCCAACAACTCACTTCCAGTCCAACTTGTTTTAGCCCTCTTGGTTACAGTGAGCATGACCGATGGCTCCTGTGGTATTAGCATTTGCCTAGCTCCTTCAGTACAGCCAGCTATTGTGCATTAGAGCAGCAGAGAACCCAAAATGATGGTTTCACATGCTGCCTCCACATTTGTTTTAATGTGTGTGTGACTGTCTGTAATTAGGGTTCAAGTGGCTCCCTATCAGCCTGTGTTGTCATATCTTGACCCATGTATGGGTTTTAGTCAAGGACATGTAATGTGACTTGTGAATGTAGAGCAAGGTGTTGTGTTACAGTTCAACAGTGAGAACATTTACTACACTGTATTCGTCATTGCATCACCAACGGAGGTTATTACTCTCAGACACACCAAGCAGGATGTGGCATAACAACCGTCATTCATTTAACTTTCATTGTATTCAGTGTTATTCACTCTGCTTTCTACCAGCCCTGCAACTGTTAGCTGGCAATATTTAAATACCGTGTTTTACTGTAGATATGATATACCTTTCTGCATGAATTAGACATGGTAGCACACTCCTCACAGCACATCCTTTTCATTCCAATTTCTCATTCAGTGGGTTTACAGAAGAGACAAGGACAGACAGGCTATATGACGCTGAGAAAAGTTCCATGTCTTTTAGAGACGGTAAATCTAGTATTAGTATATTATAGTATTGTAGTTAAGAGACTATGGATACAAATAATTATGCTGTTCTACACAGGGCAAATAGGTACAGAGGTTCGCTTATGTTTTCTATTTTTAATTATAGCTTGAAAATAAGTCAGCTGTAGTACTGTATCCATTGCATTTACCAAAGTTGTTTGTGTTAGTGCCTCGAGACATTCAAACTACCTGAGATCAGGAATCATGAAAAGGCGTGCAACATGGTTTTTGAGGTGGCAAAATGTTTTTCTGCTCTACAGCTGTGTTTTGCTTGTATTCAGACAGGTTTGTGGTGAAATAGAAATCTAAGTGTGGGTTTAGAACTACATTGAGACAAGGACGTTTCAGGAATGTCTACAAATTCATTGATGTTGTGTATTGGACCATTTTATTTGATGCATGATTCGACCTTGCACCAGATCTATATCTTTTCTTTTTAAGATGAAAGAAGAGCTGTAGGAAAATAACCCAACAGATCAAACACTTCTGTTATTATCAATATGTTCAGAATGCCTAAGCACTTACAGATAATCCCCGCATGATGATCTCAAAAAGCTCTTGTAGCTATTCTTCATTAAAGACTATAGTCTTTAGTCACTTGAGGTACCTCTGCTGTATTTCTTTGGTGCTTCATTAAACTTGATCTGTAATTCTACTGAGGTCATGTTTCTAGTGACTTGACCTACTTTGTTACTGTATTCATCCAGAGCCTATTTTATCCATTGTCTCCTTTAGACACACGCTGATGGTGGACCACCTCCATCTCTGTGAGCAACTCTGTCCCAATTATCCAGCTGAATCTGACTGCAGGTATCCAAATGTCAGCCGTCCCTTGTGCAATTTCTTTGTGCTTTAGTATCTC
Organism: Esox niger; assembly: GCA_016801105.1. Taxonomy (NCBI): domain Eukaryota; kingdom Metazoa; phylum Chordata; class Actinopteri; order Esociformes; family Esocidae; genus Esox; species Esox niger. The sequence continues at coordinate 66,539 of JACXGJ010001145.1, read as the reverse complement.
TGCGGTGTGGATGCTGTAATTAGTACCTGTGGGACGTTGCCTGTGTGATCAGAGAGCTCAGGGTAAGCATGGCCTCCATTATGGCTCTGCAGTTTCAGTGTTCAGGCTTGGATCTCTCTGTGACTGTGAGAGAGGCCTTGCACTCACCGTCATGGATCAAACATGGTGGTGTCATCAGTGCACAAGTATGGAAGAAGGGCCAGATGATGCACTTGGGAAGGTCTCAGTGTTCTCACAACCTGAAGATAGAGATTGTTCAAACTTTATGTTCCCACACCTTGGTTCAGAATCAAGAATGACCTGATTATAAAAAAAGACAAATTAAAGGACAATGTTCTCACTTATATATAACTTCAGTGTTTGTACTGTTTTTTTCCCAATTATAATATTTTTTTTACAACTACTGTACATTATATATAATTCGCCAAACCGCTCTGTGTCTTATATCTTCTCTTGGTTCTGTAAACAATGTTGACAAAATAAGACACAAAAACGGAAGCATAGAGAAAACCGACTGATGAAGTCTCTCAGTTCAATGTCCCCTGTTTGATATAAGAGCTTTTTTATGCTAAAGCACTCTGCTCGTTTTTTCCTGTTCTCCCTTTGTCACTTAAAGAATGCTTGGCGTCTTTGGATTAATTAAAGTCCAAACATTAAATATTGATTGATGCATTATCAGTGACTCGCAGTTGCCTGCTCTCAGATTGATTTCTGACGTGATTTATTGTCATATTTGCAGAGTCATTTCACCTGATAACAAAGAGGAATTGCCTTACAACCTTCGTTACCCCCCTCCGCCTCCTCACATTAGCCCCCACATTTACAGTTGCTGATCCCCTTGCATTCTCTTTTCCCCATTTCTCTCTCCCTCTGTCTCTTTCCCGCCGTGTCTCTTTCTTTCCCCTGAATGTACTTTCTTTCTCTTTATTTTCCTTTATCTCTGTCCTCTCACTTTCATACCATCTTTTCTCCTCAACCTCAAATCGTTTGGGTATGACAATACAGTACACTGTATGTCTGCACACTATCACTTTTGATAGCATTCTCTCCAGAGGAGTGATTTGCATGCATTAGCCATAGTGCAATAAAATGTAACACATTCTTTTACCTGAGGGATGAAAGTCCGGGATCCATCTCCAAGGACCATAGTGAGTAGAACACAATCCTCTTGACTTTTGTTATACTATTCATATGCCACACGGTATTTATGATTTATACCTTCCTCTTGTCAGCCGTGAACTATGTTAATTTGCAGAGGAGTCTGATTTATAAGCTTCCAAGCCACGTGTATTCACAATATCATTTGTATTACTGATATTGACTGTCAGATGATGGTATGCTCTCTCTTTAACACACGCACACACAATGTATTACAATGCCATGCATCAAACTATGATCCTTCCTCATTTCCCCATATTGACAAATCAGAAAATATCCACTCGTCTTGTTAGATGTATAGTTTACAGGATATACGTATATATTCTATGTTCCCATATTGTATCTGCGTGCAGAATGTCATTAAATTCAGCGATTAATATCAATTTCTCAACACAACTGTACAAATAAACAGCTAGCTTCCACTAATGAGCAGTAGAGCCCACGTTGTGGACACATTTCACCATCGTTGCTTTTCAACTTCCTCTGTGTGAGACCAAGCACAGGTTTATTAAAGATAATGCAGAGTTCACTCTGAAACCATTCGCTCTGCTCTGCTCTGCCAATCCAATTATGTTGTAAATTCCAGGGTGTTTAAATCCACACGCTATTTTGGTACATACATTATATTGGGCTTTCGGATACTTCTTAAATTGTCTGAATTCATACTAATTCCATTGATTTGTATCATGTCCTTAACAGAAAAGTAAATTGTTTACGTAAGTAAATCAGTTCACTTTATATTTTTAGAGTGTAGACTCCAATCAATGTATTGTTTGTGGGTGGTTATGTGGGGTGAGTTTGAGGTGGTGCAATTGGACAAATTACATTTTCCCGAAAGCAATTGAATTTAGTGACATTGAATTATGAGACATCGTAATTTGGTGTGTGTGTGTGTGTGTGTGTGTGTGTGTGATAGGGTCTGAGAGACTGTGCTGAGGTGTGAGAGGGAGTAGGAATTGGAGCCCTCTCTGGGTGTCGTATTGCGTAGTGTCCTAAATTGCATTATTCCTCATGAGGAAATTGTGTGGGAAAGTGTGCATGCTGGGTAACCTCTCACAACGTGCCATCATAGACCACCCAAAAACCACTAACATATTGGAAATGTGTATAGTACAAAAATAGTACAGTTCCCTGTTTGACATACATATGTACACATTTTGAAACTTTTTGAAAAACACATTTTGAAAAAGTGTTGCTGCTAGGGGCAGTAGTACAAGTACACAAATGTAGCTCAAAATGATAACAAGTTCTGCTAGGGAGTTGTGGTCAGGAATGATGGTCGGGCGTAAGACATTGACTTGGAACCCAGTGTGTGTGGTTTTGGGTCACGAGATTCGCAATATATTATATTCTAGAATTGTTTTCTAACCTTTTCCATATTTGTTGTGTAACTCATTTCGGAGTCAACATCACCAACCCTGGCATACTCTCGATAAATAATTATACAGTTAAGTCGACCAGAATATCTAACTGGCAGTCCATATTAACATAACGTATAGGGGCACGTTCATATTTAGTAGACTGTGTTCCAAAAAAGACATGACCTGGACTCAAACCAGACCCATACATTGTCACATATTGTCTTGTGCTATTGTCTCAATGTCCTGTATTATTTTCTTTCTGGATCTCCTTCTGTACTGGTTTATTTTTAACAGATCAACCAATCAAGACCAGATTTCAGTAATACATGCCTCTTCGGTGTGCTTGGTTATTAATTAAGATACATGTAGCTTTCCTTTGTTTTTTGACATCTATGATCGGCGATGTAATTAACCCTAATTAAATCACAGTCAAACTACCTAAAGGTTAGAGATGAGGTGTGTTTATGTACATTATTTTACAAGCTCTTTGTAATGTCTGGAAACAGCTAATTAAGAATACATTTGTTAATTGTTCATTTTTAGCAATCTGTCGTGATAAATCAGAGTGCTTAAATTCGTCAAGCAGAGCCCCGTTTATCTCTGTCAGAGGAGAAGCATGGCTTTCTCTGCAGCTGAAAATCAAATGTTCGGTATTCTACATAAATCACCCTGTAGGGGGATAGCCATGACACAGGGGATTGTTACACAGACTTGGTTCAGAGTAAAAGTAGAACTATTTGGTGTTGGTGGCCTCAGCTTCCATTGTGACTGCTCTTATGACTGAGGTGAATGTCAATCTCTGGAGTGCAAAGCTCTCTGAAAAACAGCCTTCAGTAGATTCCATGTATATCAATACACTTTCATGGCTTCTTGCCTCATCTCCTCTTCCACTTCTGGTACAAGCAGGTGAAGCTACTGGATAAAGTTTCACCGTATTTTTTCAGACCATCGGCCGTATAAAAAGGTCTTCTGCTGCTTCTCCTGTTATCAGGTCCCTGGCCATTGTCTCTGCTATACCTCAGTAAAAAGGGTTCAATACACTCTCGTCCAGTCTCTTTCCTGACCCTGTCTGTATTGGATTCAGCCCTACCTACTGTCTTATTGATCACAAATGAAACACTGAACAAATCAATACCATCTTAATGTGAGTTTTTTTGTTCGATCATTTGCAATTTAAATTCCCTGTATCACACACAATCTGTTTTCTGTCATACATTGCACATGTCCCACCAATTTGCTTTGTCATTCATTGGTGGGGGGCTTCTGCCCACAGCTATCATCATAAATACCTAACCCCAATCACTCCATCTGCCCTTCAGGGCCGTGTGTTATCCCTACCTAAAATAATTAATTACTTGGTCCTTCTTCCTTTACTATCTTCTACTCACTGTTCAAGAATGGTACTTTTCTTTTCTTATGGGGCCTATTCTTACACTTTAAATTAGGTTTCATGAATGTCACAGATGAAGCCAAAGTGCAGCCCCCATTGATTGGCCAGGCAATTAAGATGCAAATTTGTCTGTGGGCTGGATGGTAGCTGGTGATGGGGAAAGTGTGGAGTTCGCGATCACACCTGTGATAATGGCAGTGTGCTATTAACATCACCAGGGGTCTGACTGCCACATAACATGCTGCATTATCAGTGTTTGGAGCGGAGTGAGACGCTCTGGAATACAGTTTTGAACAGGCCCCCTGGTGATGTTAACAGCACACTGCCATTATCACAGGTGTGATCGCTAACGCCACACTAACTCCACTATTTGTTTTATTGTGGTGGGTTTGGCTAATGAAAAAATACAAATCAGTAAGCGTGTCATTTGTTCCATTATGTAATACAGTACTGTGCAAAAGTCTTTGGCACCTGAAAGTCCAATTGATGCCGGTTATTTGGGTAGCAAGACTTTTAATTATTTATTACAAATAAACACTATGCAAATAAATGACTCTTTTTACTTTCACGCACCTAGAACTTTGCACAGAACTATACATTGAAGATATGCATAGAGAAATGTTCTAATGAAACAGTATTATTTTGTTGTGTATTCTGCCTGTATTTGTGAAAATGTGAAATAGCTAGTTGTTGTCAGCATACTCTAACTTTCTATTACTTTTGTTTCATAATTCACTCACTATAGGCCTCATTACCTCCTATTAATACACTGCATGTAACAGACATAAGAGTATGACTTGTTAAGGGATGGAAGCCTGTGTATGTCTATGCACTGGCACTGATGCCTAGGCACACCTATGTTCCTGTTAACTCTTTAGCTCTAGTGCCAGGTTTCTAATGGCAGAAGGGCAGGGGATGTGAGAGGGCCCAGGTTGGCACATCCTGGGAGATTTTTGTGTGGAGATGTCCCTTCAACATGTAAACACTACAGAGCCACACTTAGTTGTTACTGGTTTGGGGGAAACCAAACTCGGAGAACAACCGTCTTGTGAAACCCATGGGTTCTTTTAGTGAATATTAACGAGAGAACAGAGCAAAGGAAAGCAGCGCTATCTGGACAAAACAAAGCTGGGTTTTGAGTGTTAGGGAGGATAATAGCTCAGGCTCTTTAACAGTAGAACCCAGGGCGCTGTGGAAGAGAAGGGAGGGCCATTGAATGGGAGAGGAAGTCATAAAATAGCAAACGTCTTTGAAAAGAGACCTGTGAGTGTGCTTGTGTGTACATGTGCAAATGTCGTTGTTGTTGCTGCAAAATAACGTTTTCAGCTTTGAGTCGTGAGATAATCCTCAGAATACGTGATAATCATTCAGCTTAAGCACCAGGTTGATATTTTCGGGTCAGAGTGTGCGAGTGAGACATGCAGTAGCTATCTCTGACATCATAAAATAGGTGAATCATATCATGAAAAGGTAAGGAGATCTACACTGTGCTCAGACACAGAGGGGAATATGAAGAAAAACAGACAGACAAGACAGCCAGGCCAAAGAGCTGGGAGGTGACTAAGATCAGAGGCCTGTGTAGTTATGTTTGATGAAAGAAAGTCCAAATGCTGCCCTGCTCTGTCTAAGACTACCAGAGCAGGGCTGATGGGAAAGAGAGGGTTTCAGCGAGGGAGGGACAAATAAAGAATGAAAAAGAAAGAAAGAGAAGGAAATAAAGAAACAAATAGGCTAGAAAGAAAGATAAGAGGGGGGAGGGGAGAAAAGACAGCCAAGGGAAAGAGGTTGGAGAGAGAGGGGCACTGCTGTAACATAACTGAATAAACAAACAGCCCCCAAGGTAGTGAATGGAAGTCATGGGAGAGAGAGGGAGTTCTCTAAAGTCTCACATCCGACTGTACTTTAACTAGTTGGCTAAATGAGTTTGACACATTCACCCCTGGGCATCGTCTTCTCTCACAGTGCCAAATATGCTGCAGACATGATGAGTAATTGCATTCAGGGTTTAGTCATAACACATTTTCCTGAAAATGTTTGCCAGAGTTTGCCAGCAGGGCTGGGGTCGCAATTAACTGCTATTAATGCAGTTGTGGCTCCTTCTGGGGTCCATACAATATAAAGCATAACAATATAGTTTAGACAAGCACAGATTGATTTGTTCAGTTCAAGCATTTTGTCCTCTTTTTAAGTTATGATTTACCTACATGTGGATCTACATATCATCATAAATATTCCTAGATATCAGAATACAGATCAGCATATACACTCATGTACAGCAAACTCTGAAAATATTTGGATGGTTAGACAATTTTTCTTAGCTCTTTTTTACAGCACTTAGGACTTGAAATTCGACAAAGAATTAAGTGCAGACTGTCAGATGTGATTTGAAGAAAGAAAATACCTTTTTAAAGTAATATTTGTCAACCCAGAATGTAAACACCTAATAGCTCAGATTGGCTGTGTAGAAATGGCTTGGTCAAGTGGTTGGCAGATTTTGTATTACTCTTCACACCATATCAACGTATTTGCACATTAAGGTGACCAGTGGGTCAATAGGTGTGAATATCTAGGCTCTGGCCAAAGTCTTTAGATAGAAAAAGATCAGCAAGAAAAACATGTATCGTCAGTCAGGTAGTCCTGAGGCTTGATCCAAGCACTCAGACACTTTTAAATTCAATAGGATACCAAAGGAATTAGAGGGAAACATTTTTATCTCAAACAGAATACCTCAGCATAAAGCAAAGACTGACCTTGGTCTTTAATATCATAAACTAATGTGTCATGATAAATGGGGACTGGGAATTAACAGACTGATTCTAAGTCACGGCATATAAAGTATTGGGAAGGCATGGGGCAATACGAGGAAGCCTGTGACTCAGCCCCTGTAGCTGCATTGGAGAGAGGATATCCCATTGGAGAGAGGGAGCCCCAAACAGGCAAACCTTCAAGTGTGTTTTGTCAATCCAGTGAATTGCTATTAACCTTCATGCCCCTGAACCAGACTACAGTCAATCATAGACCCAACTGAAGATATGCTTTTTCTGTAAAAACGTAAAGGTTGAGCCTATGTCTCTCACATTGATTGGCACATTAATCCACAAAAATAGATCTCTATGGGAAAAAGCCCTGCCTTCAGATGTTGGTTTCGAAATTCTAGGGAAGGAGGTGTCCGTCTTGTGACTTTAACATCCATATTGATACGTATAGCAGAATCAATTCTGTAAGATAAGTAGGAGTATGTCCATTTAATGCTTTGTAGGTTAAAAGGCCTTCTGTGTGTTTTTACGCCACTGATTGTAAAAGTGGCAGTGTCAAGACAAAATGGTTAATCAAGAATTGTGCACAGTGTTATTTGCTGAAATGTGCCCTGCTAGTCTGTATAGGTATGTATAGAGAATAAGTGCATTACATTTTTTACAGAATTTTTCAGAATTCTGTAAAAAATTTGTTTACAGAATTTTAGCATATCCTAGATAAAGGGATAGTTCATCCAACATGTTCATCATATTCCGGTGACACTGCCCTTCCTCCCAGTTACCCCGTCAGGTGCATAGTGTCATTCTAAAACAAAAAAATGTCAGCTCGGTTTCAGTCAGTAATTAGCGTTATTGGCCCATTCATGAATGGATTCCGTACGCACCTTTACCGCAAAGCTGCATTGCAAGCAAAAAACAGTGACGATAATTACAGACTGGAACCGAGCGGAATAATGGATTGTTTGAAAATATTCCTCTTTGGGACTTCTGGAACATCTGTTTGTTAAAGGAAATTTCAGATAAATATGAATATGAACTATCCCTTTAAGATCAACAACTGCATTGTTTCCAAAAAACTTGGGACGCTGCTCAAAATGCAAATGAAAACAGAATGCAATGCTGTGAAAATCATTTAATCCCTTTATTTAATTGAAAATAATACAAACCTGCACTATATATGATTTCAGATGCTCAACAGTTCGGGGTCTCCTTTGTCATATTTCTGTTTCATAATGCCCCAAATGTTTACAGAGGGTGACAAGTCTGGACTGCAGGGAGGCCAGTTTAGCACCCGGACTTTTACTACGCAGCCATGCTGTTGTAATACATGCAGAATGTGGTTTGCTATTGTCTTGCTGAAATAAGCCTGGAATTCCCTGAAAAAGACATTGTCTGGATGGCAGCATATGTTGTACCAAAACCTATATATTTTGTTCAGCATTACTGTGCCTTCACAGATGTGCAAGTCACGTTTGCCATGTGCACTCATGCATACCATGATGGATGTTGGCTTTTGAACAGTGCACTGATAACAAGCCGGATGGTCTCTTTCCTTTTTTAGCCTGGAAGAGCATGATTCCCAAAAATTATTAAACATTTGGATTTGTCAGACCACAGGACAGTTTTCCACTTCGCCTCAGCCCGTTTTAAAAGTGAAGGTGACGGCATTTCCAGATATTGTTTATATCTGGTTTCTTCTTTGCATGGTAGAGTTTTAATGTGCATTTGTGGATGCAGCGACAAACAGTGTTCCCAGAGGATGGTTTTCGGAGGTGTACCTGAGCCCATTCAGTGTTGTCCACTACAGAATCATGTCTGTTTTGAATGCCGCCGGAGGGCCAAAAGATCTCGGCCACCAAATACTGGTTTTTGGCCTTATCTGTTGTGTACAGAGATTTCTTCAGATTCTCTGTATCTCTTAATCACATTAATTACCGTTAATGATGAGATTCTCAAAATCGTAGCAATTTTACGCTAAGAAACGTTATTCTTAAAGTGTTGCACTAATTGCCCACGCAGTCCTTTACAGTGTGGTGAACCCCTCCCCATCCTCACTTCTGACTGACTCTCTGGACTGATTTTTTACCCAACCATGTTCCTGACCTGTTGCCAATTCAACTATTTAGTTGTGTGATATTCCACCAGATTTATTTGTTGCCGTTAAAAAACTTTTCCAGTCTTTTGTTGCCTCTGTCCCAACTTTTTTTAAACATGTTATTGTCATTAAATTTAAAGTAGGCATATATTTTTAATGGAACAATAACCTTCAGTTTCAACATTTGATATGTTTTCTTTGTACTATTTTCTATTAATTATAGGGTTTTAATGATTTGCACCTCTTTGCATTCTGTTTTATCTTCCATTTTACAGAGTGTCCCAACTTTTTTGGGAACAGTGTTATAATTGAAACTCTGAGGACCTATCTGGATGAATTGTTGCTGAGAATGATAGCCTCTGAATTTAAGTCAGATTTTCTGAGCCTCAACTGAGAGATGAGCTGTATGAAAACAAGTGTCACAGTCCACAAGTCTGTATCAGACCACAGCAGTGATGGAGCAATCGAAGATCACAAAAAGTATTCTGGGCAAAAACTTGCTGGTTGAGTTGGCAGTTATTAAAAATGTGAATGTTGTGCTTTGTGGAATCATCTTGATCTTTATTCATCCAGCACTTTCTGTGGATTTGCTGCAGTAGGAACATCCTACTTGTAAACTGGATATCACAGAATTTGGAGGAAATATCATTTTAAACATCATTGAGGAAGGGGATGGATTGCTTGAGGTTGGAAGAGAAAGAAGTGTTTTTTTTCAACTGATACCTAGATTATCAGTTATTAGTGATGAGTGGCATTTCATATTTTGTATTCACTGAACAACAGTACAACCACTGCACAGTCAACCACAGCAAGTGATATGTAGACCCCAGCACTGGTGCACATACTCAGCACATTGAGATTGTCTGGAGAAACTAAAAAGGAGCAAATCTGGAGGTTCGGGTGTATTGGGACTGAGAGTTTGCTTTCTCACCACTTTAAAGATTCAGCCTGGAACTATTGCGATGAACACAATATTTTCTAAAACTCCCATTTGAGCTGAATGTGTAATATGTTTGTATGTGCATAATATATAAGTAGAATCACTTTCATTCCTCAGTTGTCATGAAACTATAAGTCTAAAGGAGAGTGGATTTGATGATACGTGGCACAAATCAGCAGATACTGTATATGACATACTACAGAATTTCCAATACCCTTCTAGCTTATACCTTTTATGTGATTAAATGGGTTACACAAACTTTTTGGTGAAAGATTATTTCAGAAATTTAGGAATCAATTAGAAAATGTTTATATAGGGCAAAATTACTATTGTTTTTCATTGTATAAATATTGATAAATACACTACCATTCAAAAGTTTTGGGTCACTTAGAAATGTCCTGGTTTCCGAGAGAAAAGTAAATTTTTTGTTCCTTAAAATAACATCAAATTGATCTTAAATACAGTGTAGACATTTTTAATGTTGTTCATGATTAATGTACCTGCAAACAACTGATTTTTTATGGAATATCTACACAGGCGTATAGAGGCCCATTATCAGCAACAATCACTCCTGTGTTCCAATGGCACATTGTGTTTGTTAATCCAAGTTTATCATTTTAAAAGACTAATTGATCTTTAGAAAATATTTTTGCAATTTTGTTAGCAGAGCTTATTACTGGTTTGCTGATTAATGAATCAATAAAAATTTGCTTCTTTAGACAAGTTGAGTATCTGGAACACCAACAATCATGGTTTTGATTATAGGCTCAAGATGGTCATACTCATCGATGTGTTCTTGTTCTGAGAAATGAAGGTGACCAAAGAACTCATACAATGCTGTGTGCTACTCCTTTCACAGAACAGCACTAATTGGTTCTAACAAAAAAAGAGGAGTGTGACGCCCGATGCACAACTGAGCAAGAGGACCTGTACGTTAGAGACTCTAGTTTAAGAAACAGAGAGCTCAAAGGTCCTCAAATGACAGCTTCATTAAATAGTAGCCGCAAAACACCAGTGTCAACGTCAACAGTGAAGAGGCGGCTCAAACTTGCTGGCCTTCTAGGCAGAGTTGCAAAGGAAAAGTCATATCTTAGACTGTCCAATAAAAAGGATAGATAAAGATAGGCAAAATATTACAGACACTAGACAGAGGAAGATGGAAAATGTGTTATGGACAGACAAAATTTGAGGCGTTCCGATCACAAAAATTATATTTGTGAGATGCAGACCAAATTAAAATATGCTGAAGGAGCGCTTGACACCATCTGTCAAGCATGGTGGAGACAACTTGATGGTCTGGGGGTGCATTGGTGGAGGTTAAGTGGGAGATTTGTACAGGGTAAACAGGATCTTGGAGAATGAAGGCTATCACTCCATATTCCAATGCCATGGCATACTCTGTGGATGGTGCTTGATTGGATGCAATTTCCTCCTACCACAGGACAATGACCCAAAGCACAACTCCATACAATGCAAGAACTATTTTGGGAAGAAGCAGTCAGCTGGTATTCGGTCTATAAAGGAGTGGCCAGCACAGTCCTTGGACCTTAACCCTAATGAGCTGTTGTGCGAGCAGCTTGACCATATGGTATGTAAGAAGTGCCCATCAAGCCAATCCAACTTGTGGGAGGTGCTTGAGGAAGCATGGGGATGAGATCCCTTTAGAATACCTCAAAAGAATCAATTTGATCTCAGGAAACCATGTAGACAATTATATGAAAATCCATGGCACACGATTTCGTATGATATGTGACGAATGACAAATATCTGCAAGTCTGTAAATGATGCAAATAGAGATTCCTTGACTAAAGCAAAGTACACAAAAGACACAATTATTATTTCATTGAATTACTGTTTTTTTCTTTTCAATGATGGTACGTCCTATTTATTTTGCCATACATCCTATTCAAACTCATTTCATATACACTGCTCAAAAATGTAAAAGGAACATTTACAATAAATCATACACTGGGTCTCGACAAAAAAAAATAGTTTAAGATCTAGGTCTTTACTGTACATTGTGTCATTTGTTGAGAACAAAATTATGTAACTACGTCAATGGAAACCAAAATCATCAACCAAATGAGGGCTGGATTCAAACTCACACCGGAAATAAAAGTGAAAACAGGCTGTTCAAACTTTTCATCATGGCCACTCATACTGTGACTCAGTAGTATGTATGACCCCCTTGTTCCTGTATGCACTCGCGACAACATCTGGTTATGCTCCTGATCAGATAGCGGATGGTGTCCTGGGGGATCTCCTCCCAGACCTGCATCAGGGAATCAATGAGCTCCTGGACAGTCTGTGGCGCTACTTGGAAGCGTTGGATGCACCAATACATAATGTCCTAGAGGTTCTTTATTGGACTCAGGTCTGAGGAACATGAGGGCTCATCTATGGTATCAATGCCTTCGTCATCCAGGAACTGCTTACACACTCTGGCCACATGAGGCTGGGATATGCCTCCCCAGACCATCACTGACCCACTGCAGAACTGGTCATGCTGGATGGGCAGCATGTAGGCAGCCTAACATTCACTATGGCGTCTCCAGACTCTTTCAGGTCTGTAACATGTGCTCAGTATGAACCTGCTCTCATATTTGAATGAGAATGGGGGACATGCCAATTCTGGTGTTTTCTAGAGAAGGCCAATCAAGCTGCACAGTGCTGGGCCGTGAGCACAAGAGGACGTCGGGCCCTCATGCCACCTTCATGGACTCTTTTTCTGACAGTTTGGTCACCAGTAGACCGCTGGAAGTCATTTTGTAGGCTTCTGGCCGTGTCCCCCTTGTTCCTCCTCGCATAAAGGAGCAGATACCTGCTACTGGGTTGATTCCCTTCTACGAACCTGTCCAGCTCTCTTTGGGTAACAGCCTGTCCCTGGTGTCTCCTCCATGCTCTTGAGACTGTACTGGGAGACACAGGAAACCTTCTTGCAATGGCAAGTATGGATGTGCCACCCTGGAGGAGCTGGACTACCTGTGCAACCTGAATGGGCTACAGGTACTGCCTCATGCTACCTGTAGTGACAAGGACTCTTGCAAAACACAAAACTAGTGAAGAATTAGTTAAGAAGGACAAGGAAGGAGCAAACGCCTGTGGCCACCAGCTGCAAAACCATTCCCTTTTTGGGGGTTGTCTTGCTGTTGTCTCCAGTGCACCTGTTGTCACATTCATTTGTACCAAAACAGGTGACATTGATTTACAATCGCTTATGCTTCCCAACTGGACAGATCGATATACCTGAAGTTTAATTGACATGGTGTTTTGCTGTGTTGATTACTTTTCCCCTTTATTTTTTTTAGCAGTGGATTTTTGCCTTACATTTCTCATAAAAGTTAATGAGTAACTCGGGACATGGCATAATCATGAACAATTTTTAAATTCTACTGGAAAAACATCCATGAAGCATCAGATAAAACAAAAGAGGTGGATACATTTTTCAAAGAATGATATTCATGCAGAAAACGACCTACTGTTGAGTGTTGGAGTTTATTTGTGTTGTGGGTTATTTTGCTTCAAGTGGCAACAAGAACTTTGTTAGGATACATGGACTCTGTCAAGTACCAGGAATGTTTTGCACTAATAAATGTCTTGTTTAAATCAATTGGTAGAGCATGGCGTTGGAAATGCCAGAGATTGTGGGTTCGATTCCAACAGAAATTTGTGGAATTACTGTAAATCGCACTGGATTATGGCATCGGCGGAATTCGTAAATTGTAATTGCTCACTGACCACAGAATCTAGCTTTTGCAATGCCCATCCCAGTCCCCTGAACTGAACCCTATTGAAAACCTGTGAGGTGATCTAAACAGGGGAGTTCAATAGTGAGGACCAAGGATTCTAAATTATTCTCCATAGATGGATAGTTTCAGTTTCCTTGCTATGTGTTCTTCCACCTCATCAAACATTATAGGAAAATACTCTGTGCTCTTATCTCAGCAAGGGGAAAAGAGCACAAAGTATTTAGGGCAGGGGAGACAATAATTGTAAAAAAAAAAAATCAGAAAGAAATATACTGCACCTTTTTCTTTCCTTTCCAAAAAAGTTCAAAAGGAAAGTTTTGAGAGAGGAATAGAAGCGTGAGGAATAGAAATTAAGAGCCTGCAATAGTCTCTTTATTTTAACCCTTGTGTTCCTCACTCAAAACCTTCCTTTTCAACTTTTTTGGACAAGACAGAGAAAAGGGCAGTGGTCTCTTAAATGTTTCCGGAGCTGTATATATTTTATTGATTAAGATTTGAGGTTTGTTTTTCAGTTCTCCCACACTAACTTCACCAAATTCAAAACAACATTCCTCCTTTTCCCTACTCAGTATTTCATTTTTAAAAATTAAGTTATCTGTTACATTTTATCATTCAAAATCTCTCTTTGTTAAATTTTATAAGTGACATAGTCATTATTATATGTTCAGTTCTTCACAATGTTCCTTTACAAAAACAACAGACAGCATTACAAAATAGGAACTCAGATTACACTACTATTCTTCACTTTCCAGGCAATGGCATATTTCTACCAAAATAACCTTTTCAGTATTATGAGTATTTGTGCTTATTTTTAAAGAACGATTAAAATGCTGTTAAAAGTACAACACTGTTTGAATGTAGGGACAGAACAGGAAACATGAGTGATGTAGAGAACATCTTGAAATACTCGTCTGGTGTAGAGCACACCACTTTGGCCCAGCATGAATATAGCATAGCAATTGTTGTCCATCCAAGTATACTGGTGTCATTATGCTAACCACAACAAGAAAGAAATGTAATAATTTAAAACTTAATTATACTAACAAAAAAATTACAGAGAAGTAATAACATGATTTAACAGTAATAATATGATACAATTTTATCAACAATGAAAACATGACTCCTGAAAAAATGTTGAACAGTGCAAAAACACAATGTGTCAAAAGAGTTGTTCTTTCACATTTATTGCTCTTTTATTTTGTGATTGACATATACTAAAGGATCATACCTGATAGGACCTTCAAACCACATAACTCCTAAATGTGTCTGTAGTAAAAACTGAGGACAGCTATATGTCACAGATATAGTCCCCTTACACCAGCCTTCTTTTGCCAGGCCTGCCAGGTAGAACTGTGTAGTGGAACACCCGATCTCCCTTCCCATCCCTTTTCTTTGGCTCCAGGCAAGTCAGGGACAAGCGAGAGATCAATAGCCCCTGTTTGCCCGCAGCAGCTCCATTTCTCAGCTGGGACACTGATGCTAACTATCAATAGCAATAAGAGGCTGTCTGAGACAGAGTTAAAGCGCTAGCCAACCTGCACGACTGCCTGGCGTTGGCTGATAAACATCTTGTGTCCACGATTAGTACAAATAAACCACTTGATATGATTGAACTTTTCAGGGTTATTTATTGTGTAGACGTACTGTATGGCAGAGGTAGGCAGTAAGTAGCTTTGCAGACCAAAACCCACCGACATTTTCTTCTGCTATACATTTTGCTTGAAATGATAGATCAGTTCCCACCAATAAAGTCTAATTAGTTAGTGTGAAATCAAGGTATGAAATTAAGTAATTCTTTTGAAATTCCACATCTTTTTTGGATGTAACTGTGGTCAATAAACAGTATTTATTTATTTATATATATATATATATATATATATATATATATATATATACAGAATTATTGTCCAGCCTCCAACCATTCTGTCTGGAATAATACAGTATGTTACAGTTCCGGTTTAGTTTGTTCACCCAAAGAAATGTCATATGCGCACATAGTTAATCATGTTTGTGAGTGTAGGACTATGTGGTGTTGTAGAGATAATTTAAGTGTAATTTTGAGGGTCTTAAAAATGTATAAACACTCAGCTTTTTTTGGTGATGTCTGTAATTTCTACAAGATGTTTGGAATGTTTACTCTTACTCTAACTCCCATTCTGAAGTGATGTGTGTCAGTGTAATGTAGACTCCATTCAGTAAAACATCTAAGAATCCCTGTTTCCACATATCATTTGTCAACTTCATATGAAAGCAGATTCAGTTTTAAAAGAATATGAAGGATTCCAGAATTAAAAGGTTGTGGTATTCAGTGTCAAGTGGTGTGTGTCATTTTCCCAACTCAAGAGAGTGGGTTTAATTAAATACAATCAGCTGAATTTGTGTTATAACTATGCAGAGTACTTGATGATATGCGTCTCTAGGAATGACTATATCTATTAAGAGGAAACACTTTGGTGTCAGATGTTTGGTAGAGGAAATGAAGAACAGACAATGTGGTCAAGGATGGATTATGAAATATACATAAATACTTTTTTTAATCAAATATCGTTTATGCAAATACATCACCTGAGATGGTTGCATGGAGGAAAAGACACATATCAAGTGCTGAGCCTATAAATTCAACTTCCTGCAAAAATACACATGTCAAAACTGACACTACTGCGCGTGTCACAATAGCATTTAATACCCCTAACTAATAGCACATTTGGCAAATAATTCCATTCAAATATCATTACACATATGTATATTCAGGGGTGTGAACACGTTTTACACAGCCAAATCCGTTGTCCTGGTCTTCAGAGCTGACAGAAGGTTTCATTCACCCACTAACACTCACAAACATCCAGAAACCTGCACACATAACGATACTCTAGCTATGTGTGTTATGGCAGTGAATACAACTGTTGGGCAACCGTTGGGTCTCTGCTTTCTCACCTCACTACTTCCTACTGGTAGTGAGCATTGTCAGCCACTTATTTGACTACACAAATCTATCAGCAAACGTAACTGGACAAGATCTTGAACCTGGACACCATACACAAAGATACAAACACACACATAGCAGATGATGAAATCGAGTTCTCCACCTCTGGCTCCTATGTG
Source organism: Esox niger (assembly GCA_016801105.1). Lineage (NCBI taxonomy): Eukaryota > Metazoa > Chordata > Actinopteri > Esociformes > Esocidae > Esox > Esox niger. Next base: position 49,988 of record JACXGJ010001145.1, on the reverse strand, counting down.
ATACTTTTTAATGTTTGCTTGTTTTCTTTGAAACAAGTCAGGGCTGACAGGATAGGCTTAAACACCAGCTAAGACAATGTTTAAACAAATACGACTCCATTCATATCAGGTAAGTAATCTCCAGGAGGTTATCACTGTAGGAATCAACAGTTGAACAATATGTGGGACAAGTGGTAACAGTGCAATAGAAGAGGTCTCATGTCTTAATTAATGGACACTGTTCTTCGCTTTGGCAAGTATCACATTTTAATGTAGGACATTTTTCCAAAGCCTTCCTGACAAATGGCAATTTGTTTGGCTTATTCAGAGTTTTGAATACAGGAGAAAGTTTGAAAGAAAGGAGGATTTTTTATTTACATAGACGGTTTTTTTTTTGTTGCAGATATTGCTGATGGAAATTTGTTAACACATTACACAAGAAAATAGTGTGGAAACATACTTATTGAAATAGAAAATAATTCGGTCACAAGAATGGTAAAATATTAATGTATTAACATAGAACCAAATTACAACCAATAACAAAATATAATAATATTCATGTATGTATTTTAGTGTTGAATACAGTTGTATAATATGGAAACCTTGAGAAGTAACATAGGCCTACTAATCGTTCTAGCAAGTTAGCACATGGAAAATAAAGGACTTTTTGTCTTTGTGTAGCAGGCTGGTCTTTGCATGAAATCCTTTTAATCAAGACTTTAATCCGCTGAGAGCATTAAGGACGTCAGTGTCATGAATGAGGCCATCCTCTGCTTGTCCTGTATACTTTATCATGATTATTGTGAAATGCCTGTTTGAAATTAAAACTCGGAATAATTGATTATATCATGCTTGCAAGTACAATGACTTTCATGTCATTTAAATTATTTAACATGAAAAGTTAACATGTAACGCAAGTTTATTTAAGTGAGGTCTTATCCCGTATTTCTATGTCAGTTGATCATTAGATATTGTTATTTGCTAGTTCATCTGTCTATTGAAAGCCCTCTTCATCCTCACCAGGCGCACAAATGAATCTGGATAAACACCGGGGCTTAAAATAGTCCTGTGTTCTTCAACTGTGAGCATCAGGACGACATACTAGGGAATTAAACGCCTGGAGGATTGTAATGAGCGGTAGGGAAGACTTAACAATTTTCCATCAGAGGGAAGGGAGTCATTTTAACTTGAAAATCCCCTAATAAAGGCATCTATGAAAACTTTTCTACATGTATTTCATTTAATTAAGTAATTTAGAGCCGTTTAGCTTCTATTATTCTGTCACCAATTCATCTGACCTAGTTCAAAGTGTGATCCAGCTAGTTGTGATTCTTTGGGCATCGTGTTTAGAAGCCGACAGAACTGTGTGAATACTACATGTTGAATGCGGTGTAACACAAAAGCCCTCCACAGAGTGAGGCATACTCGCAAGAAACTGATATATGGGATCCGCAAACAGCACAGTAGGATACTGGTGTGCGGTGGAAATGCCCATATTGCTTATGCCATTCAATTATGCGGTCAAACGCTCTGTGTTTCTGAGCAATGATCAATTATCGGATGTCAGTGATAATAGTGAATGATGGTCCCACGCATCTCCCACTCTTATATGCTCGGTATCGATTGCGCGTAACAGAGAGAATGAACGAGCACTAAGTGTCAGAGTGTATGCAAGATACAGTGTCAGTAATTTTCCCTGCACTGTAAAACTATTCTTCCAAACTTAAGAGTATAGCTACTTTATTTGCTCCAACGTCAAATATCCATTTTTATTTTTATTATTTTTTACATATTTGCTTTACTCTATGGGTACCGGCTTTGTAACCATGATCACAACGTGAATAACGTCTCAGTGTAAGCAAGATGTTCCTCGCGTTTGTTTCCAGTGCTGCCAATTAATTGCCCTCCTCAATATGGGTGGGAGTGAGTTTCTGACTGCTTTTATTTAACCCCTACCCCCAACCCTCGCTTTCAACCCTCCATTTATTTCAATTCAGTCCCCCAAAATTCTTGCTGTGTGTGTCATTCAACCCGTGATTGTTAATGCCGTAGCTTAGTCCGACCGTCTGGGGGTGACTCTAATTTAAAATGTCTCTTGCTCGACTGGGCTGCAAATCACCCTGTTTACAATCTCACACCAACACTCACATCAATTAACTGGCCATTGATTTTCCCGCACGGGACATTACAATATTGCATACCTCTTTTCCTCTTCTTCTTAGTTTTTTCGCCTATAGTTTTCAACAAAGTCAAAGTTTCTTGCTCATGGGTATATGAGTAACCTATCATTACTCATAATTTCTAACATGTATTTAATTGTTTTCGAGGTCCCTTAGACTTTTATCGATGTATGAAAAAGCTTTTTGTGTGGTTTCCTTCTTTATGTCGTTCTGCTGAGATATTAAGGGATTGTCCACACACAACTTAATTCTATAGTGTATATTGTAATTTAGTTTCTTAAACAGGGGGCAGTATATTTAATTCAAGGATATATTAAACAGTATTAAATCACATATTATGTGTTCAAATATATATTGGGCTATTATTAGCATCCTGTATTGACATATCAGTTTCGACCAAACAAAACGTAGGCCTATACCGCGAATATATTTCCCTGTCCCTTCTTCGTCCATTAATAAGTAAATAGGCCTACGACTCTTCCTAAAAGATAGCTGACACAAGAGAGGACTAGATCCATCTAGCCTGCAGCAGCTCTTTAAATATTCAGTGAAAAATAATGGCATCCGAGACATCACCTATAGTAACATTATTATCTTCATTTCTCAAAATCAGCCCGACTGATAGCTTCGTTTATCTTTTCCACACAATAAATCTACTAGACACTGAGTACTGCTGCAGCTCCTATGGGAACTCCTGCATGCTCTCTTCAAACATTTCCAAGGATGACTTCAGGAGTCTACGTTCAGGGTATACTTAGATTTTTTAAAATTATTATTACCAATAGTATTAGGTTACAACTAGTATTCTTAATAAACAGTCATTATGATACGTAGAAAAACAAGGAGTTAACTATAAACGACATATATGTATAAAAATTATATTCGTATGTTTATGAAAACGTATTACTTAGTTTATTCTTTAAATAATAATGTTATTTCAATGTTCTTCTCTATATGTAGCCCATTTCAATGTATTTTTCACTGATAATGGTCAATAATTATTCTTATGTTCAAAGCGAAAATCAAATAATATATTCACTTAAACTAATTGTAAATTTGCGACTAGGATTATTATACAAATCTACTCATCAAAACCGTTTTTGTCGTGCATTACAAATGCGCAATAAGGTTATTTCTGCAACCGAACTGATTAAAACATAAATCGACCATACTGGTACATAAAAAATGATGGGATACTGTACAACATAACATAAGCTGGTTGTAGCGTTGGTTAAGCGTTCTTAAACAATCCAAGCAACTTGTATGAAAATAACTTGTATAAAATAAGCAAGCCTTCAAAAGAGAATTATACACTATTTACTGTCCCCTCTACTGGTCAGTCACTCGCTAGCGCTCACACGCACTCTGCTCGCTAAAAGCGCGTGTATGCGAGTGTGTGTATGAGAGAGAGAGAGAGAGAGAGAGAGAGAGAGAGAGAGAGAGAGAGAGACAGAGAGAGAGAGATCGCACCTCCGACGGCATATGAAAGAATAGCCCCGTGACCAATCACATCATAGATGGGCTGGGCTCAAAATGTCTCACAGTCCTACATGGGCCCTTAAAGTTTGTTTGTTCGCGGAATGCCGTGTGTGATGAAAACGTGTTACTAACCCCGTTCGGCGATAATCAAATTAATCAGATTGGGATATTTAATACATATATTGGACTTCCGAGACAGCAACGTTACCATTACGCACGAAACTCCAAAAGTCGTTATTCGTTTTCTTCGCTGCCTTAAGGCAGAGGCACTAACCAACGATTAGGTATCGGTGTTCACCGTACAAGACCTGAATTACAACGACCTCAATGCAAAGGATATGGCGCTGCAACAGCGAACAGAGTTGTGGGAAAGTATTTGTTTATGAGATCACGGAGGTTTTGCTGTGAGCGTCTCGTCATTTCCAATTTACCTAAACTGTGGTTGGTTTGATTGTTGCTTGATCGATACGAAAGATGCGGCTACGCGCATGTACTCAAGACTGACATTCCACTAGTAGTCAAGATAAGCTTTACGTAGCTACCAGCTGGTTGCTAAGAAGGGTTAAACTGTATCTAAAGGGAGTTGGAAAACCCTGCCTTTTCTTCTACACGGATCAACTCATTGGGTGGGAGCTGAGAGAGAGACAAGAGTCCCCAGCAAATCAGGACCTAATTGATTAAAGAGACTTCATTTGAATAGGGGGTTGGCGAGGTGCCAATCGCCTTTCAAAGAAGCCCTGTATGATTAATCGCCAAGCATTATTGATAATCATAACAGGACACATGCGCGGTGGATGGGCTCGATTTCCGTAATTTTGAGCAGATTTTTTAGTATTTTTTTTTATTCTTCCCTGGCTGATGTGTGAGCCAACATGTCGCGGAGGAAACAAGCGAAGCCGCAACATTTCCAATCGGACCCTCATCTGGCCTTATCCCAGCACAATGGTAAGTTCGACTCATGGAGCTATTCTACTGTTCGCTCTTCATCCAAGCAACTGTCTCCAGATTTGTTTTATTTTTAGTTGTTGTTTTTATTTGGGGTGGTCTGGATAGGATTTCTTCACAAAGTCAGCCTGCGTTTTAATAATTCAACCTTGCAACTCAATTATATTGTCATAACTAGACATATTTGAGACTAGTCTATAAGTTTACTTTATTAACAAACTATAGACCGTGCCATGATTGTTTATCTCTGTACTGTAATTCCTCTATACCTCATATTATTACATTGTTATTCGTAGTCAGTTGGCAACAACAATACAACTTAAAGTTAAAATATAACCTTTTTAAAAATGTGCTAGTGTTGTAGTCACTCTACAACTTAAACTATACTACACTTTTACCTATGCAACCCTCGCATTCATTTTTCAATACTGCGAGGTAGACTACACAGATATATCAGGATTTTTGTCTTACATACTTGAACGAAGTTTTCCTTCGTGTGAAAAAGTTACAGCAAGAGGGTAGTTAAAGTGAGTACTGCTTTTTATAAAGTAGACTACGTTACACTGGGGTCTTTGCCCAACCATACCATGTAGCCGGGAAGATTCGAGTGGATGTCGAGATTTTTTATTTGCAGTCTATTTTATATGTAGGCCTATAAAGAATAAGAATAATAATGTGTACACTCGTGTGAGCCAAATATTTATATTGTTTGAAGCTGACCCGTTAAACTCTGTTAACAAGCCTTGGTCTTACATTAAACGCATATGTAAATAGGAACAATATTTTGATTACATGTATTACCTTATCGATATTAATGTGGTTTTGGCTGATGGTGAAACAAAAGATTACAAATGATATAACTTGTTTCTTTATTTCTCTTTTTATTACCATGATTTTATCGACATGCTCCATTCAACAACACACCTTAGCATCTTAGTTATCCGGCATATTATTATTTAATAATGGTAATACATTATTATATATTTTGACTTTGCCGAGTGTTGCTTCATGTTAGTCTAGACCTATAGACCACTTCCAAAATGGTAACTGCGTGTAAACCTAAACTTTTCAAATATGTAAAAGCTGTAATTTTATATGTAGGTGACATAGTCCCCCCACAATTACACGTACACACTTACACGTACACACACACACATTCACACACACACACACACACACACACACAAGCACAAACTCTTACTGAGAGTGGGAGAGAAAGAGAGGGCAGCTACTCCATATTTTTTAAGAAGTTAACTTCTCCTTAAGACGTCTTTGTAATTTCCCAAAATGTGAATAAAGCCCCACGTAAGTTCACTTAAAAGGCTCACTACTAAAATCTTATCTCGGAACAATTAGCTGGAGTAAAGATGTCAAGTTGTGGTTGGAGAGCTTCAAAAAGATGTCGAAAGTGGTTGAATCAATTTCAATAGGCAGCTACCTTGGTTGCTTTTGGAACGCGTTGTCACTCTAGCGATTTTCCACTACTCCGGAGTGACTGACCCGCCACCTGTTAAGTTTACCCAACAGTTTCGTTTACTGAAGATAACGTTGATAAAATCATATATTTCAGAGCGATTACAACAAGCAAGGTTTACTTTTCTGTTGCTAAAGATAGGCCTGATTATGGAGGTCAGGTTGGGGAAATATTAAAATGTGTTTTTCATGAAACATAACTTCCACTCGTTTTTTTCGAATATATTGATGGGGTAACGTTTTTCTGCCGTTATGGTCCAAATAAAACCAAATAATTGTCCAAACGATACACTTTTCTATATTCTATATTGACTCAACAACATTCACAAAAAGAATTGCTCAATGATCAGTGTAGCCATTGTTTGTTCGATACATATATATGCATATGTATACACACACATATAATTATGGTTCGAATTTAATAGTTCGTTTATGTTTTTTTGTTTTTGGAATTATTTCATTGAAATGGAAGTTGATTCGGCGTAGTATTTGGAGACGGTTGTAATTACACGGCATTTTAAAAATAAAATCAGAAGCTTCTGCCTAAGACACACTTTCCGTTGGACTTTTTTGTAGTTACTGCTGTATTGTAGCCAAATTACTAAATATTTGTATGTTCTAAGCGTTCATTATAACTGTTTAATTTTTTCATGTCAAGAAACCACTAGAGGCTCTCTACCCTTTAGGATTGTTTTTTTACACACATTGTCCATACATTTTCTTTCTGTGGAATTGGAAATATATTTTAATCGCAACAGTCAGTTTAGTTGGATTTATTTTCATGTAATCAAAATTTTTGTACTGACTTGAAGATGTCAATGATTTAACGGTTACTCTGTGTGTACAACTATGCTATTTCCAGTATCCTATTAAAACACATTGTTGCAAAAAATAAAATAAAACAATTACGCAGCTAAACACTTGAATAAGAAGTATTGGTTGCCCTCATTTTGTTGGAATTAAGCATCTATGCAAAACTTTTTCATTACTAAGAAACATACCTGTTTGCAATTGCATTTTAATTATGAATAGTATCTTCAGTCATTGTGTGTTAGTAGACCTGGCGCCTACTGAGTTTCCAAGTAAATAAAATGTGTAATGCATTAAACAAGCAGAGAATGCAATACCTATAAGCATAATTATTGGTTTAGGACATGGAATACTCGTTTTTCTGTAGTGGTTTCATCTTCTCAAACCTGTGCTCATAACTGGGACTGCAGGACTGGAAATGCAAAGCCAATAGTAGAAGTTACCAATAGTGGACCTTACCAATTGTAGACCTTACCAATATCAGACTTTACGAATATTAGCCTTTACCAATAGAAGATTTCATCAATGCTAGACCTTAACAATAGTAGACTTTACCAGTAGTAGATTTTACCAATAGTAGACTTTACCAATAGTAGCCTTTAACAATAGTAGACCTTACCAATAATAGACCTTACCAATAGTATACCTTACCACTAATAGACCTTACCAGTAGTAGACCTTACTAGTTGTAGACTTTATCAATACATATTAATAAGGACTAGGAGGCTAAGGCCATTTTGATGTTTGTCAGTGAGTGTGTGAGGCTGTTAGTCATCTGCCTGTCTGTCATCTCTTTCCTGGAACAGAGTTCTCTGGTGGGATGTTGAGCTTTTTTAACCTTTGCCAGCATCCCCCTGTGTCTCCCTGTGTGAAGGTGATGAGAGTTCAAGCCACAGTGTGTTCTCCTGTACCTCATCATTGACCCCACTGATCAGAGCCACAGGGGCCTAGCGGGGACCCTGTCCTCTGTTTGTGATCGGGGGTCTTATCAATGTGGCTGCCATCCCCTTTTAGCCCTCTAGAGTATCCCCCCCAGAGGGAGATCGACAGGGCTGTCCCTGGCCCTTCACACTGTTGCACCCCGCGAACAACAAGGATTTAGTTACTTGTCATTTTGCCAATGTTTATATAGTGGAAGGCTAAAATGTAACCCAGCTGAAGGACTTGCTTGCTTTTCTCCCCTCTCCTCCCCTTTAAGCTTTAAGCATGTCACCAGGGCAGAGCTGCTAAGGCTGAGGCTTGTCCGTCCAGGAAAAGGCAGCTTTAGTGGAACCCCATCTAGTGTTCACTGGGATGTTTCCAGTGAGGCCAGGAGTGTGAGGGCTCGAGAGGAGGTGGTCTAGCTCAGGCATCAGGCATCCTTCTGAAGTGTCAAGAGACAGCGGCCATGCAAAGTAATGTAGGACCTCTCAAAAAGCTACACTGTCAACTTCTACTAATCAAAATTTCTTATTTTATTAACTCCATTCTTTCTTTTTTTCACTGTCGCTTCTGGTTTCGGCATGTGTCTCCCTTTTCCTGATGGTCTTTGCTCTGGTGACATTTTGTAGGATTAAGATGTTTTCATATACTTGTTGGTTTAAAAACAAATAAATACGTATGCTTAACTGATATTCAGTGATTATTCTCAAGCTGGTTGTCAAGTCTGTATTCTGAACTTTTGCTGTAGATTTCTTAAAATGTATTCAAGGTATTTTGTGTATATTCAAGCAGCGCATTTGTTGGCACACATTTCATGGTGTTAATTGTTATATTGATGAATATTTACAATGAACAAAATATTCAGTATGATCTATTTTTTACAACATGCCTAATTATTTTAACAAAATACAAACTAATGTTTGGTACAAAATTTAGCTTTAAATACATTGTCATAGACATGAAGGTTGTGCAGAAATTATATTCTTGTGAAAAAACGCTTTTGAGAGGTATTTCATTGATATTCTTTGATCAATATTTTCTTTACCAACGCTTAATATTTTCTAGCAAAGGTTGACTGGAAGTTGTTTGTCACTCTCAACCAACTCTCCTTTTATAAGTATATTATTAGAGGCACGTTGTTTCAGTAAATGTTACTGGAAAACGAGAACATATTTACATTTGGACATGTGCTTGTCATTTCATTTTTTGGGGATTCTAAGAGTTTCTAAACATAATAATGTATACACAGTATACAGTAGAATCTGAATGGTCCTTTTCCAATTCCTTCATAAATGAGAGAATGTTACATTGAAGGAGAACTTTTATCTTGAATTTGACTTATCCATTATTCTCAGAAGATTCTTATGCCACATGCTGGTTGTGTTTTCCTACAGATACCTTTGGCCTTGCAGTTTAAACTTGGATGCATGGAATCTAAAATACGTTTCACATTAAGGATATGTTCAGATAATATCCTGCAGTTTCTGAGTGTGTGCACTGTAGTGTACTTTAATCTGGTAAGAGAATAAGAATAAATTAATACAATGAAAATGTTGTTTCTATTTCTGCTTGAAGAGTGCACTTTGTCAGTTAACTCGTAACATGTATATTACTTATTCAAGTGCTTGAAAGTTGGTTGAAGCACATTTTTCAGTTAATTTTGGACATTTTATTTTCCTCAATGTTTTCAGTATGTACAGCAGTGTATTCAGGGCATTGTGTATGTGGATATATATCCTCTTACATACAATTTGATTCATTTACATATGGTCAACCAATTCTGAACAAAGCCTTTCCCATACTCGCAAAAGCTAAATCCAACACACTTTTCATTACTGACACATTCAGGGGGGTCTGCATGGTTAATATAAAAAAGTTACCCTTAAAGTTAGCTTGGGTCTCCGTTTGCATGGTTAGAGTGGTGTGAGTCTGGTTTTTACTGTCATGGCAACTTTGCGTTATCTGATGTCTCAGAGCATAGAAACACTGAGGGAGATAATCCCTGAATTAAACAGGATCTGCTTTGAGTCAGCCAAGATGAGCAGAGCTGGGCAGGCCGTGCCTACGAGACCGCCGCTCCCATGCTGCGTGAACAATGGGAAGCCATCCTGCCTCTCAGTGGGGCAGGGCCGCACCCCTCTCTCTCTCTCTCTCTCTCTCTCTCGCTCTCTTTCTCTCCCACTCAGTTTCATTTGCAAATGAATCCACCCATTCGGTTCCTGATGAAAATGTAGAGGGCTAGGTCCCACATTGAATGGAATTCATAGAGAATTGCAATTTATAAATCAACTTGTATGTTAAACAGACAGATTTTGGTGCAACAAAAAGAGAGAGAATGGGGAAAGTCGAGAGAACAGCAGTGGCCCAGGGGCCAGAGGAGTGGTCTAGCCTATTTTATTTTACACTGACTCCTTTTTGTTAAAATGGAAATTACATTAACAATAAAACATTTTATCTACAAATTTTAAAGACAATAATCAGTCCTTTAGCATATTCTAATTTGCTGTCATTGATTCCCCTGATGTTTAAGCTTGTGTTGCCGTTTGCTTGATTTAGGGATATGCAGGTTGTGCATTCTATTAATATAACAGTTTCACTCATAGTTCTTGACTTAGAATTAAGTTATGATATTGTTTTATTTTATTAATGAAGAAGTCCATCACTGTTATAATTTTACTTTTACAACACTATAATTTGATTTAAGTTCGATGCACTGTTATAGTTTGTTCAACTCATCATTTTATATTAAGTGTGGTGTTCTATTTATGTTATTAGGGAAATAAACAAATAATGATTTGATATGTATTCATTACAATCTATATTTTATAAACAATATACCATTTTCAAATACCAGACAATGTTCTTCGTGGTCTTATCAGTGTAACAATGGCATATAATCGTGCAGCATCGTTGTGTTTATTAGAAGTTAGAGAGAACATTTTGTGTGCCAAAAGCTCAGTCTATTGTGGCTGTCAGATCCTGATTGCAGTTTGACTGAATATAAATTAGCTAAGTAACAATGCAAACCTGTAAAAAAACAGTTGTTGAATTGAAAATTAAGAAAGTTTTTAAGAATGTCAAATAACTACTTCAAATGATACATTTTCTGTACGTAGATAAGTAAGCAGAGATGAGTATGACATGGGATATGAATGCCTCTCTGTGAAATGTTATTACACTCATTGTCCTAACTTCAGAATATTTTATATTTTTTATATTTTGGATATTCTATTCAAGTGTAATATTTAAATATGGTTGGACGGATGAAACCTTATCTATTAAAGAGTTACTGATTCAAGTTACTAATTTAATGGCATTTTCTGTGTGTGTCAATCTAATTTTAAAACAACAAAGAAATCTGAATAGATTAAGCAGCCGGTGCTTCAGGTGCAAAACAATTATAACCTCTAATCCTCTGTTTCCCCTCCTGTTTTTTTCTTCAGGGGACAGAGAGCCCTGCACGGAGGAAGAACCCCCCTGCAAGGAATCAGATGCCCACGTCTGTAGCAGATGTTGTGCTGAGTTCTTTGAACTATCAGATCTTGAACAACACCAGAAGAATTGCACTAAGAATCAATTAGTTCTGATAGTGAATGAAAATCCTGCCTCTCCCTCCGGAACCTTCTCGCCCAGCTCCCCTTCACATAATCCTGATGAGCAGATGAATGACACGGTTAATAACACTGATCAAGCAGAATGCAGTGACCTTTTGGAGCATAACGATTTTGACAAAGAAGAATCTATGGACGTCAACGTTTCCGGAATCAACGCTCATGATGGTCACGGTAATGATGGAGGCAGCAGTCAGATGGAGGGACACAGTCCCATCAACATGAACACAAGCTGCGAAAATGGCCAAAGCTCCAGTAGGAACAGTTTTGGCCCAGCACTAGGCACCTCAACCACCTCTGCATCTAAGCTACCTCAACTTGGCCACCTGACCGACCTGGGGAGCTTCTCTGTGATCAACAGCAATGTCATCATTGAAAACCTGCAGAGCACTAAAGTGGCTGTGGCTCAGTTTTCCCAGGAGACCCAGCGGTCTTCCAGTTCCGGAGATCCCAGGGTGGCAGTGCCGGCCCTGATGGAGCAGTTATTGGCCCTGCAGCAGCAACAGGTCCACCAGCTGCAGCTCATTGAACAGATACGTCATCAAATCCTACTACTGGCCTCCCAGTCACCTGAAATTCAGGTGCCCACCAGCAGCTCCGTTCCAGGAGGTTCGTTGGGTGCGTCAGCCAATCCATTGACTACACTCAGCTCCCATCTCTCTCAGCAGCTAGCTGCCGCTGCAGGCCTAGCACAGAGCCTTGCCAGCCAGTCTGCCAGCATTAGCAGTCTGAAGCTGCTGGCTGAAAGGGCACAGCTACCTCAGAGCAACAACCCCAGCAGCGGTGAATCATCTCAGAGCATCAGCTCACTGGGACCATCCACAGTAAACAATGTCCAGTCGTCATCTGACAAGAGGCCAATACATGCGATAAGCAGCAGCCTCCACTCTCAGCTTAGCAACCCATCACTTGCTAAGTCATCCACGCCAGCCTTTGGGATAGGTAACTTGTTGAACCCTGCAAGTAATCCACTTCTACCTCAACCCCCATCTGGCAATGCCCTCTTTTCCAGCTCCCTTCCCAGCATTGGCACTACAGTGGAGGATCTCAACTCTCTGGCTGCGCTGGCCCAGAGGAAAGGCAAGCCACCAAACATCACATCATTTGAACCCAAAAGCAACTCAGAGGAGGCGTTCTTCAAGCATAAGTGCAGGTTTTGTGCCAAGGTGTTTGGGAGTGACAGTGCCTTGCAAATCCACCTGCGATCTCACACGGGTGAGAGGCCGTACAAGTGTAACATCTGTGGCAACCGCTTCTCAACCCGAGGTAACTTAAAGGTCCATTTCCAGCGTCATAAAGAGAAGTATCCGCACATTCAGATGAACCCATACCCTGTCCCTGAGCATTTGGACAATATTCCAACAAGCACAGGAATTCCTTATGGCATGTCAATGCCCCCAGAGAAGCCTGTGACCAGCTGGCTGGACAGCAAGCCTGTTCTCTCCACTCTGACGTCATCAGTAGGCATGTTGCTCCCACCAACTATGCCAAGCCTGCCTCCGTTCATTAAAAAAGAGGATCATTCTGTAGCCATAACCAGTCCTTCCTTTTCTAGGAGGACTGACTCTGGTCGCGATGCTTCCGAGCCATCGATGAAAAGCATAGATGGGGTGTCTGAAGAAGGTGAAGGTGCAGCCCTGCCTACTACAAATGGTAAAACTGAAGAGGGCAGTCACTCGTCAAGCTTCATGGCAAGCATTAACTCCGAGTCTGAACACAGCGCAGAATACACCACCTCCAACAGCCCTCCTATGATGACCAACCCTCTCATGCCTCTGATGTCTGATCAGTTCAAGGCGAAGTTTCCCTTTGGGGGCCTCTTGGATCCCCTACAGGGGTCAGAAACCTCCAAGCTGCAGCAGCTTGTTGAGAACATCGACAGGAAAGTGACAGAACCCAACGAATGCGTCATCTGCCACCGTGTGCTCAGTTGTCAGAGCGCTCTAAAAATGCACTACCGTACACACACTGGAGAGAGGCCCTTCAAGTGTAAAGTGTGTGGCAGAGCCTTCACCACCAAGGGGAACTTAAAGACCCACTACAGTGTCCACCGGGCCATGCCGCCACTCAGGGTCCAACACTCCTGCCCCATCTGCCAGAAGAAGTTCACCAATGCAGTGGTCCTGCAGCAACACATTCGCATGCATATGGGAGGGCAGATCCCAAATACCCCTCTGCCAGACAGCTACCCTGAGTCCATGGGCTCTGACACAGGCTCATTTGATGAGAGGAACTTTGAAGATAACTTCGATGACATGGAAAACTTATCCGATGACGGTATGGAGGGAATAGAAGGGATGGAGGGAAATGAAGGAATGGAAGAAGGCCCGGACAGCAGCGTTCCGGACACGCCCAAGTCAGCCGACGCCTCCCCGGACAGCCTCGGGAATTCCCCCTCTCACTCTGAGATGGTTGGCCAGGAGGGTCTGGAGAGGCAGGAGGAAGACTATAGTACCCACCAAAATACCCACCATGATATGGACTATAGAATCCACCATAATAATCAGCAGAATAGTCACTATAACCCCCACCATAGGTTGGTAGAAGAGCTGCAGGGCAGCAGAATAGGAAATGGAGGTTCAATGGAAGGGGACTGTCTCACTAATGACTCCTCATCCCTTGGTGGTGACATCGAGAGCCAGAGTGCCGGGAGTCCAGCCATGTCAGAATCTACCTCTTCCATGCAGGCTGTGTCCCCCACCGGTGCACAGACCAAACTGCAACGTAAATCCCCCAGCCTAGAGGAGAGGCAGGAGAGGCACCAGAGGGCCATGACCTTGGAGCACATCAGCGCCAGCCTCATGCAGCATCACTCGTCCAACATCGGGGCTCTGGATTTGACATCCTGCAACGCATCCAAGGACCCTCTGGGCATGCTTTTCCCATTCCGCGAGCGCAGCACCTTTAAGAACACAGCCTGTGACATCTGTGGAAAGACTTTTGCATGTCAGAGTGCCTTGGATATTCACTACCGAAGCCATACCAAAGAGAGACCGTTCATTTGCACAGCCTGTAACCGGGGTTTCTCGACCAAGGGCAATCTCAAGCAACACATGCTCACCCATCAGATGAGAGATTTGCCCTCGCAGCTCTTTGAGCCCTCCAACACGAGCCTGTCCTCCAGTCCAACCCCTTCCCTCCTGTCTGTCAACACCCTGTCCTCTATGATCAAATCGGAGGTCAATGGCTTCCTCCATGGTCTCCACCATCACCAGGAGCACCACAGGGACCACCACAGAGAACACCAGGACCGTGAACACCGCAGGGACAGCATGCCCAGCATGCCCAGCACCATGCCCCCTGGCCTGATGACCTCCTCTGCCTCTACGTCCCCAGTGCTCTCAGCCTCTGCACCTCCGCGACGGACACCTAAGCAGCACTACTGCAACACATGTGGGAAGACATTCTCCTCCTCCAGCGCTCTGCAGATCCATGAGAGGACACATACTGGGGAGAAGCCTTTTGCCTGCACCATCTGTGGTCGGGCCTTCACCACCAAAGGAAATCTTAAGGTAACTGTAAAAACACAATGAATGCAGTAGGTAAAATAAGGAATGTGAAAACCGAAATTATGAACAAAACTACATACAATAAATGGAATACGCAATGCATATGTTCAGAAACTTTAAGTAAAAGATTAAGGTGTACCATGTTAATCATAGTAATGTTGTATAATTGAAGTAATTGCTCAAAGGAAAAAGGACCTTAGGTTGAATGGCCTCATCAATATGATTATCGGGTAGAAACCTGAGAATGTGATCAGCAGAGCACAGCTGGGAATGGCTCAGTTAACAGCATTAACAACTGTTACCAGAGGCAACCATCCTCAGCCACGGGCAGGCAGAAAGAGCCGTCTGTAGTTTTCCAGAGTTTATCTTGAAAAAAAACACTGGGTCTCCCTTTGATCCTTTGGGAAAGGCGTCTACTAAGAGATAAACAGGAACTGGAATGCTTTATGTGGACAAATATGATCACGCCACTCAATTGTGAGAAAACAAGTGGCCGCAACATATAACATTTAGGACTGACTGTAAAAATATCTCAAGATTGCAATTATCTGTAATCAGCACATTTAGTTCACACCACTGTTGATAAAAAAAAGTGCATTACACATTAATTATTTTTGGAAAACATTTATTTGTGGAAAGGTTTGTTTATATGTTGTTGTATTGTTTCTATTCTAGGTATTCAGAATTTCAGGCAAATAATGTTTTAAACCCCACGGCTAAATGTTTTTTTTATAAATTAAATGTTTGTACATTAGTTAAAAAAATCCTCATACTTTTTATATCTGTCGGAAACACAATATTGTTCTTTCTAGAAAAGGGCATAGCAGAGGTAAATGTCAGTTGTAATACTGGCCAGGGCAATGAGAGTGGACATTGCAATTTTAACCCAAGCACAAGGGTCCACCTCATGAGACACTTGAATTAAGGTTTAAGATTAAATGTATTTTATCATCCTGACCACAATAAGATGTTTACACCATCTTTCCTGCTCACCACAACAATTGTCCCACTGCACCCAGAGGCCAAAACTATTTTAATGCTAACTTGCCATTTATTATTTTCTTTTTTCCATTGCATCATCCTTTAGTGTGTGGTGTTGTTGTGGCCAAGTTTGTAAACAAATTTTCTCTTTCTCCCTCTACTTCTCCCTCTCTATGTCTCTCCCTGGTTCTCCAGGTTCATATGGGCACACACATGTGGAACAGTGCCCCTGCCAGACGAGGCCGCCGGCTGTCTGTTGACGGCCCAATGGCCTTCCTGGGCACCAACCCTGTCAAATTCCCAGAACTCTTCCAGAACGACATGGCGTCTAGGGTGGGCAAAGGAGACCCGGGGAGCTTCTGGAACCAGTATGCTGCAGCCTTCTCCAATGGCCTGGCTATGAAGACCAATGAGATCTCAGTCATTCAGAACGGAGGCCTGCCACCTCTGTCGGGGAGTGTGGGGAACGGGGGCAGCTCGCCTGTGGGCGGCCTCACAGGAAGCCTGGAGAAGCTACACAGTACAGAACCTAATGCCGCTCTGGCTGGCCTGGAGAAAATGGCCAACACTGACAATGGGACTCACTTCCGATTCACACGTTTCATGGAGGACAACAAAGAGATTGTCACCAACTAGAGACTTTTCCTCGATAATATGTACACAGACATATGCATAGACACACACAAACACACACACACAGAAAAGAGAACAAGACAAAATATTACTTGGCTTTGGGATGCCATGGAACTTTACGAACATCAGTGTGAAGAGAGCTTTTTTTGTACAATGTACAACATGTTATAGTTTTAAGAAGCTTATTTATTAGTGATTATAACCTTGCTCGGAACCCAGTGGAAGCATTAACAGTTAGTTTTGTTCTATTCTTCAGTCAGAATGGGTATGTGAGTGCTTAAAAATGTGCTTTTGAAACTTTAGCATTTCTGGGTAGATAACTTTACCTTGGCATTAAGTTATTTTCTTTACATAGTATGTAGCTATAACAAAACTGTTGATGTTCATGTAATGCTTTAGATCTGTAGTACGCAAAACAGAATGACTGTAAATATTGTATACTGATCTACACTAGATGGTCTAACAGATGTGTATAAAAACACTGAGACTTCAAGCAAGAGACTACAGTGACTACAAATTCATTTTCCTTTTCTTATCAATCAATATTGATCTTTTATTTAAGGAAAAAGAAAGAATTCAATCAGTTGCATTTCAAATGTTTCTTTATTTACAGTAGGTCTAACCTGTTTTCTTTGTTGTCATTCTATGTATTGTACTTTTTGTCTTTATTGTTCTTCCATAGTATTTTCTTTAATTCCTTTTCTTTTTTTGGTGTAATGTTTCAAGCAAAACATTTGTTCTGTTAGAGGAGATGATGAATTCAGAGAGATCCACTTCCTGGTTTGAACTGAGAAGGAAGCAAATCTTAAGGTGGAATTCTCCTAAAACTCATCTGCTGGATTTCCACATTGCTGCTATGTCCTCAACATCCTCATTGACATCAACTGCAAAATATGTGTTGACGTGTATGTAAATAATTTCAAATGTGGGAACTACACATTTCTTCACAACAAAATGTACATATAGCTCACAAGACAAAGTCCATCTTGGCCAGGGGACAAATGATAGTGTTTTTATAAATATAAATATATATTAGGTTTGACAACCTTCGGACTGTTACATGCACTTTCTTGGAAAGTTGGAAGATCTTTATGGGTCCAGTTTCTCTACACTTTAATACCTACTAACAACTAAGATACTGTAATTCTTTACTCTAATAATCAAATACATCCGTTTTCAAAAGGAACATTGTGTGTGTTTGTGATTCTTCATTTTATTTTGGTTAGATTTTTTATCTCTGTGCTTATGTTTTATGCTTTTACAAACTATTTGTTTTTCCTCACTTGAGGGACATTTCGGGGGACATGTCACGGGGGACATTATTGCTGATCAGCACTAATGTTGGTGAATTAAATATATATATATATATATATATATATATATATATATATATATATATATATATATATATATATATTTATATATAGTCAAATACGCCTAGATATTCAAGTGTGAATTAATTCATTTCCATTTTATACTGGCGCGTGTGAAGCATCCTATTCCTTACAACATAATGTGCATTATTGAGTTAAAAGAGAGTTCAGATCCCTTCAGATGTAGACGTGCTTAATCGGCGAGGACACCTGGATTGTGTTGATCGGTCATTATAAATTGTGCGATAGCAGAAATCAGTTTTTTTACTTCATCATTACTGCGGTTGTCAGTCTTCTGAATCTTTAATTAAATAATCGATCCGTCCGTATTCCCTGTCTTTCGAGGGCTCGATGTGATGGAATTAGACTCGCTGTCATTCATTGTACATTTTAATCCGTCTTTTACCGGGTAAATTTAAATATCAAATTGGGAATAATCGAGCTGTTCAGGTTATACGTTCGTTGTGGACCAGCACAGATTTGATTGCTGATAGAGTTTTGATCAAAAGGTTTAATAATTACATTATGAGTATAGCCAATATATGTCTAACGACAGGCGTGAACAACTTTTTAAATCTAACTAATTCAAATTCACCAATATTTTATTCTGTCTTGGCGCTTTGCATAGTATGTTCATATATCTATGTAATATGTTCATAGAAAACATGCAATTTTCAACTAGTAACCACAAAGAGATTCTAATGTTAATTTCTGTGTAACGCCTCACAAGGGACATATTGCCTCAAACGAAAACAAAGACAGTTGATGGATAGATGGCATTGGCATTCAGTTTTTCTTTTATTCAAAGTGATATTTTTCCACTTCTGCCTTTCAACAGCTGCATTTAATTTAACACATCGTTGCACATCCTGAAATACAGGATCTGTTCATTTGAGCCCGCCCCCGCATCGTCTCTCTTCCCCTCCTCTTTCGGATTTTATAGCTGGCTAAATTCCCCAATATTTACAAGGTCTCGATGCTAAATGATCCTTGCAAAGGGCCGGGTGCGGGACTCACTATGCGATCTCCACCCCCTGAGCCTGTTTTCCTTTCGACAGTCACATCTGGTCCCCTGATAGAGCTTTGTTTGTATAGCACATCAGCTTCCGGATTCTTTTATTACTGAGTCGGAATACCTGACTCCATCTGTTTATTGGCTTTAACTAATACAAAAGTGCTGTGAAGTCCCTGATTTTGTTAGTGATTGGTCTTTCAAAATGAAACAAGGGAATTAAGTGTAGTGTATTACTAAATGTTGCTCTCCCTCCAAACATAGAATGTGCTGATATTGCGTAATAGCCTATAGTTAAATGATATCTGGTTTAACTTTT
Source organism: Esox niger (assembly GCA_016801105.1). Taxonomy (NCBI): domain Eukaryota; kingdom Metazoa; phylum Chordata; class Actinopteri; order Esociformes; family Esocidae; genus Esox; species Esox niger. Next base: position 30,763 of record JACXGJ010001145.1, on the reverse strand, counting down.
TTATGGTGGGATTGGTCCCATGTTAATCTAACTTTTATTGTAGGGTATAATCGTTTTTAAATATTTCGTTTTAAACTTGATGTATGATCATAAGCAGGGAATATATGAAGGAAAACTTTATGTATTTTATTTATATTTATAGTTTTCCACAATGGAGATAATGGTAAATTATGCAGTTGTATGCAACTCATTTTAGTATTGATAATGCTGAATAATTGATATAATATTAATATTTATTATTTTTGTGCATATTATTGTTGTTAATACAATATAAAAACATTTATGATAATTTTAATAACATACAATATGTTGTACAATATGTGAACATTTCAAAGGATTGGTAAATTTAGCAGTTTTTATATATTTGTATTTACCCTATAAAAGTATTCACAATTGTCGATATGTATTTTTTAAATGTTTGCATTGAATGTACATACAATTCTGAATACTTTTAGATTGTTTATGGTTAATAGCAACATTTATAAAAAAAATGCTACTACTACTAATACTACTACTAACGATAATAACATTTCCAATACATGAATACTGCATTATGGTGTTTATTAAAACCTAGGAGCTATTACTTTTTCACCTAATCATATATATTAAAATATTTTTATCATATTGTATATATGATATATGTATAATGTGTTGACTATAATGCTGCATGAATTGTTGTGCATTCAGCCATGAAGTTACTGAAATTTTGCTAATTATGTTTTTTATGTGATACAGTTTGCTTTTATTCACTCTGTACTCTCAAGGGAGATGAACTACTCTGATTACAGTAGACTAGCTCATATTATTGATGACAGTCATAGACTCTGAAATGATGCAATGCACCAAGGGAAATGTGTGGGAAACAACCTTTTTAATTTCAGGAAATGTATTTCCACTTTCAAAGAAAGATTAAATCATGAGCAAGAGCTTGAATACTGCTGTGTGAACCAGCAATGATTGCTCATTACATAATCATAAAAAATAATGCAGGCTGAACTGGAGACGCCTGACCTGGGATTTAAGATAATTGAAAATGGTGGGATAAGCATATGGAACACCTCTCCTTATGTAATCAAAGGTGGGAGGAAGGATTCAATAAGATGAAATCATGAAATAAACACATGCTTTTAGTTGTGTAACAAACCCTCAGTGAGTAGTCCTAGTGATATGTGGTTAAGGGCGTTTTTCCCATGCCTGGCAGGAAGCAGGCAATAGCCACACATAGGTTATGGTTAAGTATTGATTGAGCTGTGCAGCATTACAGAAACACTTGAATCTCAGGTGGCAGGAATGTGTAGAATTGATCTCTTCCACTGTGCCTCCCAGTAGTGGCTTTCTGCTTCACAACACAGCACTGCAGGAAGACTGCGTGGAAACGTGGTGAAACACAATCACCACAGGCTGTGTGGGGCAGCTAGTACCCTGCCCATGAAGTTCTCTGACAGACAAGCATTTGGAATGTGTCTCCGTGCCACAGTCCAGTATGATAGAATAAAATGAATTTGACACTTTTTAACATATTTACACACACACACACACACACACACACACACACGTGCATAGGCCATCAAATATTCTTATCTGTTCAATATTCCTAGCATTCATTTTGGTTTTTCAGCCTCTAACATGCCATTTTAGTGCTGTTGTTTAAAGGGCCTAAATGGTTAATGGCTGTAATGTTTGAATGGGAGGATGAGACACATTAGCATAGAAACGGTATTGTTGCTCTATTAAAATACTTTATATGAAGTATTGTCAACTCCAGTACAGGAATGCTGAAAACTCCTTGTTTCCAACCTTTCTTTCTAATAATGTTTATTCAGACATGGAGTACCAGGTGAGTGTAATTAACTACAAGGTAAAAGCAAAACTGTAAATTAAAACCCACAGCGAAAACCAGTTAAACATCCAGTATGTACTGTATATATGATGCAAGCTCTATAGATGCAAATCCACATCCCTTATTTTTTGTGCTTTATCATAACTTATATAACTTATATAAAAGGAACTCATAGTTTACAGTATACAGTCACCAGTCTAACTTAACAGTGTAGTCTAGATAATGCTCCACAAACCTGTGTACTCTAAACTCCCCTTTTTTCCTTTCTCGTCCCGGGCTGTCAGGCCTCAAGAGTCAATACAAAACTGTAGCCTGGGGCCTAGTGGACCTGGTGTGGTGTGGAGCCTCCCCACTGTGTCTCTGGTTTGGCTCTGGGAGATCAAAGAGCCTCTGATAACAATAGTGAGCCACGCTGAGCGACATTGAGCCACGCTTCACAGCCCCAAGACACACAGCCACTGGGCCACACCTGCACCACAGCCTACACCTGTCAATCAATACCAGCCAGGTGACAGGCTCGCTGTTAAGAGCTTCTAATACGACTTCCTAAAGTTACTCTCAAGCGGGTGTCATGTTTCAAATTCATTTAGCATAAGATCTACCTTGAAATAAAATTGGAAACCATTATTATCATTGAATGAACACAACACACAATAGGAAATTAGTGACTCAGCAATTTTAGCATGACTTCAAATCTCCCCTATTTTTCTAATTTTGCTTTCCCTTTCAACTCCAGTGTCTCCCCTTCTGTTCTCCTCCGATGGTACTCATGGCTTTGGTTTCCTGTGGAAAAAACAGAGACAGTCAGTATGTGCACAGCTGGCTCTGAGACTTCCAGATTACAAGCATGAACCTAGAAGTGTATCATGTTATCCTATTACACTCGCAGGTATCACAGTAGAGCAAATCAAAAATATCCACTATCCAGTTTTAAAACTTTGTAGACACCTTTGATTATTGTTTGTCATTTAAGTAGACCTCTTTGTTCTCATACAGTTACAAAATCTAGCATTTCCATGGTTTATTTTAATTGCACCACAATTCTGGAGACTATGCAAACATGAAGGTCATTTATCTAGCAGTTCATTCACTCTCCTCACTTTTGTGTGGTGAGAGAGATTGCATTTCATGACCTATTGTGCCCAACGGGTCCCTTGACAAACAGGTGGGAGCTCGAATGTGGGGTCCTCTTGGGGCGGGAGGATGACCGGGCCAGACCAGACTGGAGGAGAGGAGGGAGGCTCTTTGGGTATTCTTTAATAAGCTACTCATGCTTGGCAGAGCCATCACAATGCTCTGTTTCCCCATCTTGCATCCAACAGGATCCTTCAGGGATGCTAATGACTGTAATGTACAGTCAGGCTTGTCTTACCCACAAGGCCTCTGTTGTCTTTCTCTCCCCCATTTATCATCACCACTGAAATTGCAGGGCCGTTTTAGGAGGGTTTTATTGCAGGGAGAGACATTTAACTTCTTTGTAATGCAAATTCTTTAAAATGTGGTGTCTGGGTTTGTTTCTTTCAAGCCAGGTAGGTTTATAAGACTGGGCTTTTGAGCAAAAACAACTTGCTTTTTATAAGGGGAAAACTGTACTCAGGCTTTCTTCATGATCTCTTGTATCTGTATTTATTTATGTATTGTCAGTTTGTGTCCATTTAAGATGAATCACATGTACGAGATTGGGTTTTACAGTAGAATGCAGACAGATCGTCTTTCTTTTCTTTAAGAGACTACCTCTTTGAGATTAAGTAGGATGATTGTGTCCCTTTCAATGTCAGAATTACGATTGGTAACCCTAGCCACCACTGTCTGCTAGAGGGTTTAGACACACACAGGCTTGTGGACACTGCTAATGTCATCTCACAGATTAGATTTCCTCATCACAATCTAACTTCAAGTCCCACAAATCTTGACAAACATTATTCCTTTCCCATTCATCAGAGTGCCAAAGGACAATTCAAAGAAGACAATTCAAATTATTATGGTTAATTGAATGTCATGACAAAAATAAAATAAAATGTTAGCTAAGAAGTCATAAGCAACTTGTCAGGTGTTTGATAGCATCGCCAGTTGACCAAGACTGAGTTCATTAAATGTGTTATTTTGACCAGGAAGTTAGGCCACCTGTGCAGTGGCAGTCCCTCACAAACACATCACACAATGACAGCTGATGGACTGCAACCCTAACTCTGGTGAAAGTTTGGTCAAAACAGACGTTTCTGTCACTGGCCATACAGCTGCATCACTGTGGCCAGGAGTTCAAATCCTGCTCATGGCTTACCGACAGTAACCATGGTCCCTCATCACTTTCCAGCTTGGTGGAGTGGATGTAGAACATGGTTGCCTTGTATTTTTGCCTGCAAGCTCAGTTTGGTCAAACATGGTTGTTGGCCAGTGAAGGCTTTTTTCTACAGGCATATCAATAGACACATATATTGATCCTTGCAAGCAATTAATTATTGCTCAAGTAAATATAATATACAGTTAGTAATATTTTGCTCTGCTAACATGCAGGGCAATATTATTTTTGCTTCCTATTCAAGTTCTTGATTTTTTTTGTAAAGAGAAGAGTTAATACCTAAAAGAAAATAATATCTAATTAATTTGTTTTTTCTTTGGTGGCCTCTGGGTAGTGAAAATCTAGCTAGACCTTCAGGATTTGGACAGAAGACATTCACCCATGTCATTGCATCAACTTGATTAGAGAGGAATTTTGGAATGACTGAACTGAATCAACCCATCACTATTTAACTTGGAATGGGTGGATGCGTTTGGCCTTGAACAGCATTGTAGATGGCCCGTAAATGCTTCGCTGAAGTCAAAAGGCTAGCATGTATCTTGTTGTCTTGGCTAATATGTTAACATATCCGTAGCAGATGAACATACAACATCCGTTGTAGAGTTCATATTTAAATTTTTTATGTTCCGGTAAGTGTCACAATATTTTTTAAGACCGCTTGTTGTTATTAAGTAGGAAGGGGTAACTTGCCCCTTCATGTAATTTACAAAAATCCCACAAGGCGTGGCTAATGTTTTTGCCCAACTCTTTCCCTCGCTGCCACTGATCTTGCTTCACTAAAAATCTTCTCTGTGTCATCACATCTTTTGGACATATTTCCTCAAAACCATTCTGATGTAAGTTTATAAATATTTTAAAATGTTTAAAGATTTCCAGATATGTGTCAATTGGGTTAGATCTATATTTTTTATTATTTACATGTAGTAAAGCCTTTAGATAAATAATCCACTTGTTTAGACTAAAAATGTTGAATACATTTTACATAAACTAGTAATATGTTGGATGAGTGTGTGGGGTAACTTGTCCCTAGCAGCTAATTACCCCCTTAATGATTATGCATGTCATTTGTGCAACCACAAGCTCAGTTTGTGCTTGTTAACTGTAATTAGTAATAATTAAAAAAAGATGCATAAAACAGATTAAACTGATTTTAATACATGTGTTAAACCTTACTGGGGTAACCAGCCCCCCTGAAACCCCAGTACAAAAATCTATTTTCTCATAACAACATTTCATCAAAGATCAAAAAAATCATAAATTGCATCAATTTTGTTCCGTTATAGTTTATTTTCCTAAGTCTTATCATCCACATACAGTTTCTTCCCCAACATGTTCATTATTGTGTCTGCAAGTAGGCATCATTCCTGGGGGTGCAGTTACCCCATTGGGGGTAGGGCAGTTACCGCAATACAATTATTATTTTTTTATACAAAAATGTCATCAAATATAAAAAAGTATAAACTGCATTCATTTGGTTCCCATGTAGTTTATTCTCCTAAGCCTAATCAACATCCACATATCTTTTTACCCCCAACATTTACATTTTTACAGTTCATTCTTCAACCTTTTCTTGTCCAGTGGGCCCCACCTAAACCAAGTGGAAATCCAGGGACCCCCATTATATTTTTGGCCTGTATAGCTTGTTTTGAGTTTCATGGGGGAGTCGATGAAGTATGAAAATGTATACTCACAACTTGCTCTTGATCAAAGTCAGCATCATTTCCTTAAATATGTAAAAATCACGAAATTGTTTATACATATTATATGGACAGGATTCTTTAAAATATCTCTACCGAAAAGTTTTTTCCCTCCTTCCCTCCACAGAAACACACACACACACACACACCATTCAGGATGTCATTCAACTACATTTCATTTTTTTGTCAAGCTTAAGATACAAAATTAAATGAACAAAAATAAAATAATAGTTTACATTTATCATTGTGGGAGATCTTTCCTAGGATCCTCTGCAGTAGCTCCCTGGACCCCTGAGTGAAGAACCCCATTATAAGTTCTGTTTTGTTAGTACCAGATCATTGTCAGTGAGTTTAATTGGTCAGGTGTTTGGCTAAAATGCGCTGCACCCATGTGCTGCACCCATGTGCTGCACCTTCAGGCTCAGCAAAAGATTCTCATTGCTGGTATGAGCAGAACATTTTATTTAAATATTGTACGTGAATGCTATATGAATATTTTTTGGCTGACAGAAATTTGTATTATGCTTGTTTTCCCACCTGTCAAATCCTGGATGGTGTGTAAATCGTTTAGCTTTGAATGAGGTTTATTGTAAATAATATTCAAAATAAGAGCATAAGCACATACTTGTACTGTTTTAGAAACATAAATCCAACAAACATTCAGCACTGATATGCAGGAAAGCATTATTAATCATTGAGCTAATGGTTGGAAGAACGGGGCTGACATTTGAATCATGTTCACATGGATTAACTTCACATCCTAAAATAATTTAAGTAATTATGCAAGGCATTGGCTTTAGTTCCAAGGATTTAATCAACTATGCATCGACAATCTGGCCATACAGTTATGATTTAAAGAAACATCAGCAAATAATGACCCACCACTTAACAATCATTCCAAGTAACCAAAACCCCAAACTAGCTAAACATACATTTTCCCAGTGCTGTGTGTGGGAACTATACGAATGAGGGTTATAATGTAAATGAAACATCACACAGCCTTATGGACGGCATCATATTTTCCTCAGAGATCATGTTTACATAGATGCATCTGTGTTATTCTATCAGAAGTCAGCAATCCAGATACTGAAACAATAGAAGATATATTGCTGCCACATGGGATTCAGTCTTGATTGCATTGCCTTCTATTGCTAGTTATAGTTTTGGGAAGCAAGCGTAAATAAAATATTACATCAGGTTGTCCTTTTCTTCCTGTGCATGGATGACCAGCTAATAGTGACAACCTTATAGCACTACACTAGAAAGCAACTAGTTGGCTAGCTACAGGATGTGGTAATTCTGCACTGTATAACCCAGTTTGGTGCTAACTATAAATGTTACTTAACAAACAAATAATAATAATACCAATACTGGCTTAGTTGCACACGTGCCTTCTGGCTATACATGTTTGCGAATAATGCATATCTTGAACAAATTGGGGGTATTAAGGCATAGTTTTAGAAAGATTAAAGAGAGACATCTCATCCTCACAGCAAGAAAAAGCTGGCCAACTGTAGGATTGCTTTTGGGTAACCAACATAACATCTATTAATCTGTAATTTAATCTGTAATATAATGTGGGGGCTGGGCCTACAGAGTTCCATGTCTGTTACTTTTCACTCTCTAGTCAGTGGGCTTTACATTGTATAAAATATGATGTTGATGTCATTGTAATAAAACAGTAAAATCCTAGAAAGAGAGAGATGTTTGTATAACATTACTCCTTTTCTGCTGGGCAAAAGTACACAGTATGGCACAATGAAACTACACCGCATGAAGGAAGCAATGATCAGACAGTCAATCAGCAATATGGACTCTGAGGCCTTGGCGTATTTACTAAACAATCAATCCATATAAAAACACCAGATTAAATTGACTGGTCCTCATATACTTAATTATTGCAGCTACTTCACCCAAAACATTTTCAGGAGGCTGTGTGTCACAGGCCATTAGTATTCCTTTAATCGTGGTTAGTTATTGCTTTACTTTGTTACTGCTGCTGTGGTCAGTCCGATGGCCGGTCTCCAGTGGTCAGTTTAGCCCAGGGGCCAGACGGCAGGCAGGCGGAATGAGATGCTAAATGGTTGGGCTAACAATTTGATTATGCAGTTTAATTCCGATCATATAGATCTCTCTGGATGGCTTGCTTGCTGATGCACTAATTTCTCTACTGAGGCTCTCTCTCTTTATATAGCAGTATACTGCTGAGCATGAACAGGAGGCCGCGCCATGCCACAGAGACACTGGAATATCCTCTTTCTCTGTAGACCTGTACCCTCCAAATCAATAGAGACTCCTAGCTCAGCGTTTATGTACCACAGCCCACGTTGGTGTTCCCACTGTCTTCACTGTTCACTGTTCACTGACCAGCCCCAGAAGTTTTACTGCCCAGCTCTGGATTCTAGGAGTGGCTCCTGGAGCACTGGTAGAACCTGTGTTTGCTGCCTGGCCTGGAAGCTACAGCCTTACCAGGTCTGTTTGTACTGTATAGTCAAGCTCCCACAGTCATTGTCATGCCTACAAGGTTCCAGGATCAGACCGTTTCCCCCGGGTCTGTTGGTAAGAACATCAGACTTACAGTTTGTCAATGTAGACACATTGACATAGACACACCTGCTGGGACTGAGTCAGTCCTTCCATGTGCAGACCTTAAGGCTTGCTTAGAGATTTGGGGGTGAATTATTTACATAATGACAAACTGCCCTTTAGTTTTTAGACAGACTGAAAACTGTGCAATGAGTACAGAGATTGCAGGCAGTCGTAGTTGCTTAGCTCCTGAAATTAACATTTCAATTCAAAACCAATAATCATACTTTGTGTTTGAGATGAATTAATCCTATGAGCAAGTGGAACACGACACCTCCTGTTCATTCCTCTGTAAATGAAAGTGCTTTGTCATCCTGAATCCCTCAGTCTGTTCTACAAAAAGGCCGCACAGCCTCAGGTCAGTCAATCAGACCCTGTAACAGTTATCTGTAAAACTCCATGTCTCGTTTCAATGAAATGATATGTTTTCGTCTTTTTCCTTTGTCTTTGCAGCATCACACTTGGGCAAATTGGCATATTGCTTTTTTTTTATGGCAACGCTTTGAAAAGGCACCTTTAAAAAGATAGCTAGATGATAGATAGATGATGTATTTGCCAGAGGTTGGCCTATTCTGTGTTTCAATCGTTTACTCCTCCGGAAGTTTTTTATGAATAATTTTATTTAATTCCTGCCATTTTATTGACTTCTCAAGGCAGGTGGTACATCCTGCCTTGAATAGTAGCCACTCAGTTGTTTTGTATCTCAAGTATATACTTGTCAGTGTTTCACTTCATGCCTCCTGATGTGCTCAGTGACAGGTGATTCCAGGCACTCAAGGGGTTTACAAAGGAACATTGCACATTTCGTTTTTGGTAGAGCTTGGCTTTTTGAAAATGAGATTTGGAGCCAACCTGTGAGACCCTGCCGAGAACATGTCACCATAGACCTTCACTACATGGCTCTCCTCTACTCCCTTTAACAGAGAGCAGATTACCTATCTGGGAGGTGAGGGGAAGGGACATGGAGCAATTTCAAAAGAGTGCATTGGCTATTTCTGTTGAGTCAGGGAGGTCTGAGAGGCTATCTGCTGCCTGTCTACTCAAAGGGAAGCTCAGGGAAGTCTGAGAGTGTGTGGGTGTGTGTTTGTCAGATGTGACTCCACACCTGGCCATCAGCGTAGGCCTACTGTGAACAGGACACTTTGCCCAGTGTGTAAATGTCATAAGAATGATGTTTCACATCTCCATGATACTGCATGGGCCAGATCATCTATTACAACAGAAATTGTCAAAGACACACAGGATTAGCAATGGCTTCGCACCCATTAACCACACAGATTAATGGTTGGTTGGGAGCAGGGGTACTCAGCTCACACTACGAGGTCCAGAGCCTGCTGGTTTTCTGCTCTACCTCATCAGGTCCAGAGCCTGCTGGTTTTCTGCTCTACCTCATCAGGTCCAGAGCCTGCTGGTTTTCTGCTCTACCTCATCAGGTCCAGAGCCTGCTGGTTTTCTGCTCTACCTCATCCGGTCCAGAGCCTGCTGGTTTTCTGCTCTACCTCATCAGGTCCAGAGTTGAGTTGGAGAGGTATAGAGGAATGCGAAAGAACTAGACCAGGTCCAACCCAGTTCCTGGAGAACTACTGTCCTGTACGTTTTCTTTTCAACCCCATTTGTGACTAACCCGGTAATGCTTTTAATCCAGCTAATTATTAGAATCAGTGGTGCTAAATTCGATTTGGAGAGAAAACCTACAGGATGGTGGACAGCCCTGAACTAGTCGATATGGTAAACAAAGAAGTTTGTGGTGTTGTTAGGTCTTTGGGACTCAAGGACATGCAAACACACATAGACATAAATACACACACTGAAAAAGATACAATCCATTTAGATAAAGTCGATACAAAAAGTTGTCACATTTTGTTGCCATAATTTGTAATTTAAACATTACATTTTTCTCTACAAATCTACTTCATGTTTTCAATCTAAGTAAAAGAAAAAATATTTAACATTTTCCAAACTGAAAGAGGGATGTATTGACGTATCTTCCCACCTAAGAGTCAATACTTGCACCTTTGACAGCAATTACTGGTATAAATAATTAGTTCTGCTAACTTTGCACATCTATCTCTCACCTCTTGGAAAGCCATTCTGCTTTTTCATTGTCCAGCAGAAAAATATCCCCAATTAAGATTTCCATAAGAGTTTTAAATTTCATTTGATTAGATTTTTTAAAGTCTTTCATATTTTATTTGACACTAGCAAACTCATAGGCTGTCCAAAGCATTATGTTGCCACAATCATTATTGAAAGTACAAAGGGATCTACATCATATTCACTACATATTACTGATTTGTTAGACAAAATTAGATTAAACGTCCTCCAAATCAACCATTCTCTTTGCAACAAAGCCGGTATGTGGTACTAAAAGAAAACACAGCAAATACAAAACGGAGGTATTCTGTTTTCAAGTGTTGTAGTGGCGGCATTGTGTAGACTATGGGCAGATGTGTGAGGTACTGGGGAGTTCGGGGGTCAAATGGCATGAAAAGAGCTAAGCCCATCTGCATATATTAGAGTAGCATAGAAAGACAACCTACTTCAGAAGTTACATTTTTCTTTTCAACTAATAAATGTTTTTTTATGCCAGAGACAAAACTGAAATGCCTTTCTACAAAATGTTGGGTAAGCCAGTCTCATTTCTAACTGAAATTTACTTGAAAATCTGAGATAAGGTTTGAATATTACTGTCCATCAATCAATTCTGCCAAAATTGAATGACAATGAAGATACTGGCCTCCAACTTTTGCAAAGTTTTTTGTCATATTGTAAAGAAAGCTGCAATAGCTGTCAAATATATATCCAAGAATAATTTTTTGTTAGATTAATTCACTTTGTTAATGAGAAGGTTGTGAGATGTAGGTAGGGCAGACAAATATTGGAAATGTGTATGGTACTACAATAGTACAGTTCCCTGTTTGACGTACATATGTACACATTTTGAAACTCGCTGCCTGGGACAGTAGTACAAGTGCACGCATGTAGCTTAAATGATAACAAGTTCTGCTAGGGAGTTGTGGTCGGGAATGATGGCCGGGCGTAAAACACCACTAACGTGGGCCATAATGAGTTTGAATCACAAGAGATGCACAGTATTTGTTTCTAATCTTACCCCTAACCTTAATTGTAATGGAAACATTAAGCCTTAACCACAGTGCACTTTTAGAAAACCATTACATATTAGCATTGCTGGTAGTGCAGCACTTTCCTACACATACATCCTCCGCGTACATACTGTACATAACATATACTTCCGTACGGTCTGTAATGTGGGTGTATGGTCACATTTTGGAGACTGTCTTGAAAGTACCTATTTAATGTTTATCTGACCAATGATATACACTATATACCACATCGCATTAAAATGGCTTCAATTGTGTTGTGTTTAACTATTCGTGATGACATTACCTCTCCCTCCACCAAATAGGTGGCTATTCTTATTCTACTAATAAGGTGCTGCTGGGGCCGTCGCCAGTTTGGTTGTCAATGAGTTTGTCTTGATCTGGGGATTAGGCCAGCCGTTCCAATTACAGCCCTGTCAGGCATCAATGTGGACGCCTCTCTTGTCGATGAACCCGGTGCATATTCCAGGACCTCACTGAGTGACAGGTGCCAGAAAGGGTTTTCTATGCAAGCATACACTCACAGTAGTATAGATGCATGGTTGGGCATGCTTTATGTTATGTGTGTCGTGTGTTCAAGACGGGTCTATATGTTCACCCATTCACATTCACAGTGAATACAGCTCCGGAAAAAAGTAAGAGACCACTGCACCGTTTTCTTCCCTTTCCAAAAAAGTCAAAAGGAAGGTTTTGAGTGAGGAACAGAAGGGTTAAAATTAAGAGACCACCAAAAATGGAACCCTTCTGTTCCTCACTCAAAACGTTCCCTTTGCAACTTTTTTGGAAAGGAAAGATAAAAGTGCGTTGGTCTCTTAATTTTTTCCCGAGCTGTATGTTTGCTGTGTCTTTGACACCCTCACAGTCTGCCCATGTTGTACAGCATAGAATATATGCCGTGTCTAAGAGTGTGGCAGGATAGTGTATAGGTTTCAGTAACTCAGTAACCTCCCTCTCGTCATCTCTCCTCATCTCACACATAACTCAAATCAACCTCTTCTCTCTCCTCGCCTGGTAGGTCAGCAGGGACTTTACACCCACAGAGCGCTGGGTCATGTGACACATTTTAGATACTTAATATTCACCACCTGGTGTTATTTACATGCCATTAATTGTGAGATGGGAGCTGGCTCTTTCCTCATCCGACGGGTGTTACTTTGGAAACAGCAGTATGAGATGTCTAAAAGTGATGTCTCTCATAAGACATGTGTCAAGGAGAACATTTTTAACTATGTCTCTTGATGGAAAGTAGATCTCAGGAGTTGTTTTTTGTATTCCTATAAAAAGTTAAAAGACCACTTCACCCCTACCCCAGACACCCACCCACACACAAATACACACTATTTTATAGCAGTCAGACTGGTACAGGCCAGGGTGGTGTAATGTTATCTGAGAGAGATGTTAGAAGCCTGTAATTAAATATGAATGGAGTTCTGTTCGCTGGCTGGCCAGTTTGTTTGGTTGAGTGCTGGCCTGGGAGGAAAAACCTCATCAAATCAGTTTTGTTCATGTCATTCTACACTCCCTACAACAGCCCCTGACAGATAGGGAATCTCGGTGGTCCCCCTGTGTGAATGGCAAACGGGAATGAGGGAATCACCTGTATTCAAGACTAATGGATTTGAAATAACCCACGAGGTCTGGGATTTAATGAGAGCTGGATTAATGAAAATGAAAAAGGGGGCCCTCCCTCAGCTTCTGCCTGGCTCACATTGCATGACAACATTTTCAAATTACATGGCGGAGCAGATAATTCACTTATTCTGAGTAATTGGGTGCTGACCAGGGTTAATATGTTTGGTGTCATTAAATGGAAATGTTCTGTTGTAAGTAGAACTGTATGGGCCCTCTCTCTATCTTCTGCTGGCTAGCTGGGGTCCTGTTTTATTTGAGGCAACTCAAGCATGAATTCTGCTCTGAGGGAAACCATCGGAACAGTTATATTCAGTTTTGTTTGGTGCCGGGCTGAATGAAATGACCTTTAAGATAAAGCAAATCTCTTGAGCAAGTTGTGGAAAAAAGAGCGCACAAAGCAGGGCAGATCTAGTGAAAGGAACATTTTAAATACAGTTAGTGAAGGAGGGCTGGTGGCCATGAGTAGTTAAAAGACTGTTGTTTGCTGTTGACCTTCCTCTGCCATTATTACGACGCCACAGTGTAGCAGTCATTCCAAGTGGACACTTCTAATTTTAACACAGGGATATTGACCAGTAGGTGAACACTTCTCTAAAAGTATTACAAAATAAAATTGTCATGGTGTAGTCATAATTATCCTTTGCATTCTGCAAAATGATCGAATAGAGGCAATGCATGGTGTTCTTTTTTTTGGAGGCTCGTTAAAGAACTTTTTCAACCTCCATTCAGATGGCAAAGCCCTGTAATTAAGTTCTTCCAAAAAAGCAAAGTTATGTTCTTTGGATGGGTCAACTTCCCACTAGAGGAGAATGCCTTCATTGCCCTGCCTCCCTCTATGAGTGTCTTCAGGAGAGGCCCCATAACCTGCATTCTCTCACTGATATGCTGTAACACTGTAAAACTTAACCGAATGTGAAAGTGCGTCCAAAAGAAGCACTATTAAAGGCCTGAGGAATGTGGTAATACCGTCAGCTGAGAAAAAACCCAGCTGGCCCTCTGGTTGGTGGTTCAATTGCTGGTTGTCTGGTTGTTGTTGATGCCGTTGTTGTGCCAGTCTGGTGCTTTTGGTCGGTTCCACCAGCAACTTGCCACCACAGTGTTTCACTGCCACTAACAAAGACTTACTGATTTTAAGGGACTTTTTGGGATAGAAGTTAATCATGTACCCTAGAGTGGCGTGACACAGCAACACTGATGTTTCTTAACCGTACTCCACAGCGCTGCCCATAATTTTCTCTCCAACTGACTGCCTCTGCTTCCTGTCAGCATTATATCTGTGTTCACATCAGCACCAGCCGAACCGCCCAGCTGGGAAGACATTTGTTCATCTGGAAATATGGCCACTGGTTTGATCCCTGGACTGTGAAACCAAAGTGGCTGGTCACTTTCAATAGGAGTTATGTGAATGGGAAGAATTTTTAAAGGCTATTTGAGGTGGAGGCTGGACCTCACTGCCTGACTGGTAATTCCTGGCTTACTTGCTGTTGTGTAGAGCTTATTACTTTGGCTATACACTATTTGTATGTTTCTCATTTTTCTTAGTGGATTAAAAGTAGTACGACAACTGTTTCTAAAGTGTTTATTATGTCTTCCTGAAAACCATCTCTAGCTATATCCTAAAAGGGGCTGTGCCTGTTATTAACTATATCCAAAACGGGACTGTGCCTGTTATAGACTATATCTATAAAGGGGCTGTATTTTTTAAAAGGGCCTGTACCTGTTATTAACTATATCTGGAAAGGGCCTGTACCTGCTATTACGGTATAGAAAGTAGGTGCTTCCCATCATGCTTAGGAGCATATATAAAAATACTGGGCAGGGCCTGTTGCCCAGGCTACATTGGCTAGTGGAAATCTCAGGGACTCTGACTGAGCAGTGCTTGTTGGGAGGAGCTTCAGTGACAAAGACTGGTGAACTTGCAAGTGTTGTTTTGGTGTTGCTATAGTGTTTTAGTCACCAGACCTCAACCCATTTGAACACATATGGTAGATTCTGGAGCGGCGCCTGAGACAATGTTTTCCGCCACTATAAAAACATTTAAACAACTAGGAAAAAAGGTTTTTAAATCCTTTAAAAGTTCCAGAATATATGCCAGAATTACTAGATGGGGTCCAACACTAAGTTGATGTTTTTCTATATTTTGTATGATACGTTTATTTTTTATGTGTGTCAACATAACATATTTGTCCACTTGCAAAAAACACCCCTAAAGATTTTTAAAAGCGTTATAGCCTGGCTTGGAATGAATAACTAAATACAATCTTTTGTTGCAAGCTTGGAGAAACAAGCGCCCATTTTAAATGTGATGAACAGCGTCTGATGAACAGGTGCATGTGATGGAGCAAAGCAACGATATACAGCGGAAGCAGATCTGTTCTTGATATTGACACATGCACAGGGAATCTGATAAAGTTGGAAATGTACAGACGCCACTGACACCTCTATGTGTGGAGGAAGAGAGAGATGCTCCTCCTTTGCAGCTGCCAAAGCAACACCTCTGAGTCCCAGCCAGGCAGGCAGGCAGCACCATGGAATTGCACAGGCTTTCATATCACTCTCTGCACCTTTGTCGCACAAATCATATGGCAGTGCATTGGAATTTGTTTTGCTCGTTTTTATTAGAAAAAGTTGTGATGTTAACTTGTTAGGTAATTTTCAGTGTGTCATGAAGACATCTATTCTTGGAAAATACAGTTTACATGGGTAGTAATGTTAATGCATGGTTCAGTACAGCCATTTGAGACGTTCAACTTTATTTATTTTAATTAAATTCTTTTTATAATTTACCTGAACAAAATAAATTGTTTGGCCTCATAAATGCAGATTAGGAGATTTTGGTTTGATAGACGTGAAAGGTATCTGTCGCAATTGTTGATTAATTTAAGTTTATAGTTTTAAACATCATATTGTGCGTTTTCTGTTCTTTTGAGACCAAAAACTTTCTGACATATACGTAAGCCAGGTACAGAAAATATTGTCAGTTTGCAGCTGCCTCACCACATGTTTATAAAGCACCATACGTAATAAAGAACATAACTGGCCCTCTTGTTTTCCTCGCACTCAACTACATAGTAATGTGAGTGAAAGGAGAAACTGTTTCTGAATGTTTCTCCCTTCGATAGTGAGGGTAGATTCTTTGGGGATTTTTTTGTAAACCACACACTGATGAACATCCTGCCCTTAGCCTAGATGTTTTATAATGGTAGTTTCTATTTTGTTCACATGATGTGCTCTCTTTAAAGCAATGTTTGTTTTTGAATGTCCAATTATACTAACCATGTGGTTACTGCAATCAGACATTTTTCATTCCAGATAACGATGTGCCGCATTTATGTTTAGATTATTTAAAATAATTTTGCATCAGATCTTTGTTTTATTTTAACATTCTCTAAATAATTTTTGTAACAGTTTATTTAAATTTCATGCATGTATAATTACAGAATTTTCAAAGACAGACCATTTCATATTCTGTAATTCCTTATAATCACAATTATTGAGGTCAAAGGATGAACAATTAAACTACTTTATATTTAATAATTATAAAGTATTTTTATAATTGTACACCTTTTTCCTCTCTCACAATTTCCTGAGGTCCAATTCTTGTTTACAGCCTTGCCTCATTGCAACAACTCCCAGCAGGCCTGGAAGACTCAAAGTTCAAGATATCCTGTGATTCATATCCCACCAGGCCATTCTGCTTGTCATCACACTGCTCACATACCCATACGAAGTGAGTTGCAATGCACAGCCTTAAAATCCGTGAAAAAGCATTCGGATCAGATCACAGTAGGTTACTGATGGGTAATGACTGTGTGACTCCAGTATGAGTTTCTGGTGCCAGTGTATGGTTGTAATTGACCTGTAAACAGCACCCACAATGTTATTATTTACTGCATCCCATTGCCGCTGAAAGCATTCAACCAGCCACCCAACCACCACGTCCCACCCACCTACACAACAGAAGCTTAGGCACTTTGGTGCTAGGTTATCTAAAAGGCAGTGAAAACAATATATGGCCAGCTCATCCATAAGTCATGTCTTTTATGCAGCCGGCAACAGCAGTGTGACTGTGTCCCGGCTCAGGATCATTGAATGAGGCTTCTTTTATGAATGGCAGCAGAAAGTCTGTGAATGATAACGGTCATTAATATGTCCATTGAGGGTCACCACATTCATACCACATATCAAATCCCCCGTGAATGAGATCAGTTCCCTCCTGTCAGAGCCCATTAGATCCATCCCACAGCCCCAGAGAGCAGCCCAAGTGAGTAGCCAGGCTGGCCAGCTGACAGGGGAGAAACCCTAGCCACCTAGACCAGCCTATAGCCCAGCAACACAGCCTCGCCGGCAGCCTAGACATTAGCATTAGAAAATGAGCAATCACCTGGAATGAGCCAGTGGAGAAAGAGGGGAGACAGGCCAACGCTGGTCATGATATTAGCCTACTCAGCATATTGTACAAATGTAATGGCATATATCGCCATTGCCAATACTTGCATAAGCTTACCTATTTATATTGGTAGGGATATGTTATAATATGTTATAAGTTTGGAATCAACAGAAATCGTTATTTGAAAATATGTACCTTCGTAGAGTACATTTTGTTTTGCTTAAATGTTTGCTAAGGCATTAAACTCTCCTTGAGACTTCATTTATAATAGATCTCGTTCCTGCTGGATTCTCCTTTGCATAAAAAATGTCATTGTACCTTTCTGTGACTTTGGAAAATAATTGAGTTTAAACACTCAATAAAACATTAATTAGTTTAGCCGTCTAGTGCAGATAACATAGATAAAACCCTATGTAATTCATATTGATTAGAATATGCACATTGCATGTAACCTCTTAAGACAAGTTCCCTTTATTAAATAGACACAAAGCCCAGGTCATTATTTGTACAAAGGAAGATCACTTTAGATTTTATCTTTCACATAAAAAGATTTGATTGAGTTTTTTTCTTCTTTTTCAAAGGAAGCATGGACAATCTATTTTATTCTAGTTTGATTATATTACCTCTTAATTAGTTTGTATATTGAGTTGAACAGGCCCTATTGATTTTAGGTGCATTCATTTGCATTGCAAAACTCTCTCTTAATCCAATATAATCTCATCCTTAGCCAAACATGGCATAAAGCCTTTCTGAGTCGCTTTTTCAGAACATGTTCTCTGCTAGTTTCAAATGGCCATTTGAAGGTGTGATGAATATTATACAAGAATACAAGTCCAACTATTTATTTCAAAATACAAGTCAACCTATTTATCATACATATACATACAATTGTGTATTGAAAATGTGTAAGTGTACATTCATAACATGGTGCTGTTTTGTCCTGTGGTGAGGTTGTTGGTGTAATTTGAATTTGTAGAGGTGTCCATTGTGTAATTGTGCTTGAGAGCAATCATGGAGTCTGCACAGTTGTCACACAGCGCACAAATCAAGAACATGTCTTCCTTCCCTTAGAGCACACAAACAAAAACACAGCCTCCCACCACAGAACTGCATATAGAAAGCTTGACAATTCTCCGTAATTAGCCTCACCTGAACTTTAATGGGCCGCCTATGGGACCAGGGGCCACAACTGGCTGTGTTACCGACTGCCACAATGGAGTCAGTGGGCCACGGGCCAGGGAAAGTGCAGGGCCCGTGGGATGCACTCAAGCAAAAGTATTCGCTTCAAAAAGGGCCCACCATTACTTCACAACATCAGACGCAGAAGAGGCAAATATCAAACAGCAAAAGGATAGAGATCAGAGAGCAAACACAGGTTGAGCCTCCTGAAGGCACAACCTGTTGTTTCCATTGTTTGGCTTCTTCTTGGGTAGGGAGCTGCACTACACAGAGAGAGCAGTCCTTGAGAGCAGCTGTGAGCAAGCAACCACTGAAATGTTCAAGCATGTCAACATGTGCAGTGCGTGCTGAAGTATCCAGTGTGTGCCAGTAGTTTGATCCCGGGGCGTTGGGGTTAGAGTGAGTGGAGGGGGCTAGATGTCTGTCTGAGACGGATACAGTGGCTCTGTGAAGTCATCTGATTGCCAGTCTGACATTAAAACCAGGTTTCCTGTATTGTAAAGTTCTCACAGTGTGTGCCCGCCAGTGACTTTTGCATTCAGACACACTAGTGACTACACATACACACTCTCACAGTGTGTGTGACCAGTGGCTCACACCCACATAGGGCAAGGGGTGAGTCACCTTCACTAACCCGCGATCAAAGGGCTTTAGTGTGGGCCTGAAATCAACCATGAGGCAGGCTTCCACTGTCTTTATCAGGTTTGGTGTGGTCCAATGCCCTCTCATATCTACAGAGGACGCTATCCATATACTTTGAATGAAGAGGCCCTGAGACCCTAAATAAAAGCTTTGTTCATGGATGTCCCAAGAAGTGAAAAGCATGCATTTGCTTTTCCAGCTTATTTTTTTTGGCGCATGAATGTGTAATTATCTAAGAAGGACATTCTCATAATTTACATGAATGTATAATTATCTAAGAAGGGCATTCTTATAATGTACTGAACAGCACCTAGTAATCGGCTTATTTAACAGTTTATATGAACAGGGATGGATTTATTCTGTGGCTTACCATAGCAATAAATCGTTTCAAAAAGATAAATAACAACTTCATCTGGCCTATCCACTAGCTGCTTCACTATGGGGATTGGTTGAGAGTATGTCACACACACATACAGTAGTTAGGAACTAACCAATGTGTGTTGAGTCCTAGACAGAGAGTACTACAGCTAGAGAGACAGCTCTGTCATACACAGCACTGAATGCCAAGTGAAAGATTTATAGATTTACCTCAGCCCGCCTGGCTCAGTGACTGTTATTCTCCTCAGTCATATCCCCTGACAGAGCTCCTATCTGTCTGCCAATATTATGAAGGATAAAGAGACAGGATGTGGGTGGCAGCGGTGGGGATATGACTGAATAGTGCCCTCAATGGCTTATTTTCATTACAGAGAGACAAATGTGTCAGTCAAATAATCACTGAGCTGATTATAGCCCTCTGTTACTTTCGTGCCAAAGCATTTCCTATTGTGAGTGTTCATCAGTGATAATCCTGCATTGACAAAGGGTTTGTGTGATGCCTGGAACAGAGGCCTATGACCAAAGACATAATAGCAAACTAAAAGACTGCATGCTTATTTTTTTTGGTATAACACTACTGTTCAAATGTTATGGGTCACTTAGAAATGTCCTTGTTTTCTATGATAACATAATTGAAATGAGTTTGAATAGGAAGCATAGAAAAATGAATAGGATATATACCAATTGACAGGGTTAAAAGTAATGATTTTTCATTTAAATAAAAAAACTAATATAATAGTGTCCTTCAAACATTGCTTTTGTCAAAAAATGCTCCATTTGCAGCAGTTACATCATTGCAGACCTTTGAAATCTAGTTGTAAATTTTTGAGGTAATCTGAATATATTTCATACTATGTTTGCAACTCCCAATTTGAATTGGCTTGGTGGGACCCTCTTACATACCACATAGTCAACTTCATTATGGTTGAGATCTGATAACTGTGCTGGCTATTGCATTATACCAGCTGACTGCTTCTTCCCTAAATAGTTCTTGCATATTTTTTTACCCTGTACAAATAACCCCCTTTAGCAATACCAAAGCACCCCCAGACCATCACATTGCCTCCACCATGCTTGAAAGATGCATGTCAAACAGTCAAACACTGCAGCGTTTTTTATTTGGTCTGCATCTCACGAATGTTCATCTTAGTGATTCGTACACCTCACATGTACATGCTCAGATTTGTTTGTCAACAAAACTTATTTTGTCCAATGTCTTTTGCCCTGTCTTTTTCTTTGCAGTTGCCTCTTCACTGTTGATGTTGAAACTGGTGTTTTGCTGGTGCTATTTAATGAAACTGCCAGATGAAGACCTCTGAGGCATCTGTTTCTCTAGACACCTTAATGCATTTGTCCTCTTGCTCAATTGTGCACCGGGAATAGATTGATTATTTTCAAAACAATGTTCTTGGTTTCTGGCCATTTTGAGTCAGTAATCGAACCCACAATTGCTGATGATACAGATACACAACTAGTCTAATGAAGGCCTGTTTAATTGTTTCTTTAATCAGTAAAACAGATTTCAGCTGAAGTGGTTTCTACTGACCAATTAACCTTTTATAATGATTAACTTGGATTAGCAAACACAACGTGCCTCTGGAACATAGGCGTGATGGTTGCTGTTAATGGGCTTCTGTATGCCTATTTTGATATTCTATTACAAATATGCCGTTTCCAGCCACAAAAGTCATTTACAGTGTTGAACATGGCTACACTGTATTGCTGGCAATTTGATGCTATTTTAATAGCCAAAAAATACTTTTCTTTCAAAGACAAGGAAATGTCTAAGTGACCCCAAACTTTTGAATGGTGTAAACATTTGGGAAATAAAAGAAATATTACCATGATAAAATATTGAATGCAAAAACGTATGTCTTTTAATCTGTCAGCACTAAAAATCTAAAAATCTAAATACTATTTTTATTTAAAAAGCGTAATTGCCAAGTTAGAAACACACATTTAGAAGTTCATATTCTTTTAACACAATTCATGTTTTTGACTTTGTAAATCAACTTAACTTTCTATCTCACATAGACAATTTGAAAACCTGACAAGGAGTTTGAGCCAGCAAATCAGCAGTCTATAGAATTATGAGCTGGGTTTATTCACATTCTACTCGCATTCATACAGCTCTAGAAAAAGTTAAGAGACCACAGCTCCTTATTAATTATTTTCCCAAAAAGTTGGAAAGGAAGGTTTTGAGTAAGGAACAGAAGGGTTAAAATTAAGAGACCCCTGCTAATTTAATGCTTCTGTTCCTCACTCAAAAATTTCCTTTTCAACTTTTATGGAATGGAAAGAAAAATGTGCAGTGGTCTTTTCATTTTTTCCAGAGCAGCATTATTTTTGCCCTCACCATGCTATTGTGGAATGCCTGAAACATTCCTACAAAGATAATTAAAATTTTAACATAGAAAAAAATGTAAATGTCATAATTTAAAGAAATCTGGAAACTGGACAGTTACATTAAAGCCAGGACACATTTACAAACATTAATTAAATCTTCAATACTTGTGTAAATTACATTAATTCGGTCATTCCCAATAGCTATAATCTATTGCATATGCTTCCAAACAATGTAAATGTAACCAAACACTGTACATCTCACAAAACATGGTGAACTACCATTCTTCTATCATAGATGTTCATACCTTCCTTTCACTGATGATATGACTTAAAGAGTTGTTACATTTAAAACATCAAGCTTATGCCCGAATCCTGCCAGTTGGGAATCCCTCCTTAAAAATAAAAGAACTGAGTTTAAAATAATAAGAGGTTTTAATTTAATTAGGTTTTACCTTTATTAAGTTTCAGCTCTCAAGGCCTACTGTGAGAATCTAGTGGTTTGTGGAACACATGAAATGACAAAGTTTCATGGCGGATAAAACTTCTTCAGCTGTGCTGTTATCATCATACATGGAGATTGTCTGAGAACACAGTTATATTTATAATGCCACAGTTCCCCGTTACACACACAGAGACACATCTCTTCCTTAACCTGAAAATGATTTTATTCCACATGAACTCAAGCTTTACTGGACTTGCCTGTCATGAAAAAGGTGAGAATATCATTTTACTCAGAAATAGCCTTGGGGCTGACAGGCTGAACGTTTCTTGAAAGGGTGACCTTACCAGGTGAAAACACTGTTAATAACGTGTGAACCCATGTAAAATGCTTGAGGCCTGACTGTGCATTAGCCTCAGTCTGAACAGCTGTTCGCACCAGGTTCCCCGAGCACTTGTCTGTTCCTAAATAAAAGTCATTGTATTCATACTGTATACTTGACTGAGTGTGTGAAGGATTGGGTCAAGCCCCATCGATCTGGAAGTGTCAGAGAAGATGGTAGTGGAATGCCTCGGAGAAACAAATTGACCTCCGTACCCCGGGAGCTTAGAGAGATACAGTCTTGACCCTACTAGCCTTTGACACAATAGGTGCCTCTCTTCTGTGGTCTAATGTAAAGGAGGAGGATTGATTCACACGCACACACACACACACACACACACACACGCACACACACACACACACACACACACACACACACACACACACACACACACACACAACAACGGCGAGAATGTATTATTAACAATACTAAATTCCATTAACCATACCGTGACACAGAAAAACAAAGCATCAAACCACACTACCACAACACAGTACAAGTCATAACAAGGTTTAGGTACATGATCCGTCTCGAGCTTCTACTCGTATGAGGTGCTAGCATCCCCATGTGTTCCTGTCTATCAGATACATTCATCATCCTGTGGGCTGACGTGTGCCACATGTCCCTCTGTGTGCTCTTTCAGAGACAGGCTCCAGCTAACAATCATTCAGACCTCCGGGAAAAGTAACACAGTGGTGCCCAGTAGACTGCCGGAATGTACCACAGAGATACTGTACCTTCTAACTAGAGCTAGTGGAATCCTTGTCTCAGACACACACACGCACACACACCAGACCTGTTACTGCTGCTCTGTCTGCACTATAGAGCACACGCTCGTGCTTTAACAGCCTGGAAAAATGACCAAAGCGTTAAGCCCTGTTAAGACAGTAACAGAAAGATAGGACGATAGCAACGTTCAGTGCGTTGCTCAATGAATTACAGTTTTAATGTTTTGGTTGTTTCTTTCAAATGTAGTGTTTTAGTCAGTAAGGTTCACTTAGTCAAATTATTGACAGAACAAATACATCGAAAGGAAAAGGAAATTATTGAACAATTCCGAACTTAAAAATGTAACTACATATGTAAATAATGACTAATGCAAATTTTGGTAGAAATGCTTACCTTTTTTGTTTTATTTTGTGTATTTATATACATGCAATATATGTATATAATTGTTTATTTTCATGTCATCCAGTACTTCAGCTAATCCCTGGGTTCAGCTGCTTGTTGGTCCCTACTGGTCCCAGAGGACATGCAGTGATTTATAGACAAGGTAAACAGCTTATGAATGAGGCCTGAGCTTTAGTTATACAGTTTACAGCATTGAAGTAACCACAGAAGGTTCATACACACGCACCTTCTACATGCTACCGTTGTGGAGATCATACGGTCAGATCCTCATCACACGGCAAAGGAAATTCTTCAATGTCCTAATTGTAATGCTTTCAGATTAACTCAAAGTGTGTGTCACAGTGTGTACACTGGCTGTATAAACGTTTCACGGTGACGGGCACTAAGACTGTTTTAAACAAGTTTAAGGCCGCATGCAGAGGAGAGGGGAGAGTGTGAGAAGTTTGTTTACGTAGGTGCCTGCCTCTATTCAACACTGTGGTGCCTTTGCGCCGGTGGAAGCCAGCAGTCACTGAGACGGAGACGGCTGGCAAGGTGCCTTAAGCTAGTTTGTTTAGTGCATAGGTTTAGTGTTGCAGAAACAATGAAAAAGAAAGAGGATAATGACGACTGATTCTTGACACAAAAAGTCACTATATTGTTAACATACTCTTACACGTGTTGCTGTTTGCTCAGTGAATATGACAAATAGCAACATGTTCTTATTTATTTACATATATTATTATGAATGAGCTAGGTTGAGTTAATGTTTGTAAATTATATTAGCGTCAGAACATTAACTGTCATTGTTGACTACCCAACCACAAAATTTTGATTGGCTAACTTGTACCTTTCCCTGATAAATTATGTAAAAGCTGTGCTGTGAGGTTTGGTTCCCAGGGAACACTGTGCATAGTATGGAGGAGATCTTGTGAGAGACGTGTATGTTGAGTTGCCCAGGGCTAGGTAGTGGCATCTATTGGCTAATGATTGACCAGTTAGTGTTGCCTGCCATGTCTGCCTGCAGGGAGAAAAGAAAGATTTCTGCCTCCAGTCCAGTCTGTGTTAGGCTGAATGATGAGAGAAAGAGCAATTCAGATGGAGGGGAAAGGACATCGCTAAGGATGAATCTCAGGAAGAAAGTACAAATTTGGTACATTAACTTAGAATCACACGATACACTTTAGATTATAAAACGAAGTAGTGATATAGTTAATGCTGCCCTATGGAGATTTGGTATAATTTCAGTTAGTCAAGTAGTGGAATGGGGGCTCATGCCTGACTTGCTGCTTTATGTGTATTACATTAAGCAGTTATGTACTCCTGTCATCCATTTTGTATGATATGTTGCAACTTGATTTTATTCACATTTGTAAAATACCTAATTAATTAAGTATACTTAAGAATGCAGAGTGTATCTTTAATAGAATACCATGTAGGTGATGCTTTAAACCATTGCGGCTTGGTCATACGTATATAGTTCTGGACACATATACAACACATAATCTTCTGAAGTGACACGGAATATTACAATTACAGTAGTTATTAAGACAAAATAAAGCATAACTAATATAAAACGCTTTTACTTTGTGAGTAACATGTGGAATGCAGAGTTTTAAAGGGTGTACTACTCTATAAAATGATATGTCCTTATATAGAGCTTCCATTTAAGGATCTTAATTTGAAGATGAGTTCATATTTTTCTGGTAATGTTTAAAAAGGGTGTTGTTGTGCATTGTCATCGAAACCTGAGGTACTTTCATGGTGTATTTATCTGCGTACAGGCAGCAGGCGTCACTGAATTCTTCCACATATTTAAGTACAGCTATTGTAAAAATGGCTCTCTTCCTGTTGTTGTTTTGAGGAGGCCGACTTCATTCAAGCCTGAGGAAGTGGAATAATTTAAATGCAGATGTTTTTCACTGTAAACAGACAGATCTGGTAGAGGCCAGGGGAAGAGCGAACAAAGAATGACACAGAGAGGGCTGCTCTGCAAGTTGTCTTGCATAATATAAACTAAAGTGTAGTTTTCTGGAGAAAAAACTGTATTATGTCTTTATATTTAAGATTAGTTCAAGATCTAAGGACGTTTCCATATTCAGGCATTATGGGCTAGTTCCTTAGACGTAAACAAATATCTACCCCCCTGCGCAAACAGAGCTCCCCTGATTAATGGTCTGTTGTAATGGCTAATGTAACCTGTGAGGGGATGGAGGTTAGTTAGAGTACCTTGCCTTCTCTGCCATTTTTCACTCATTTGGAAAGATGCCATGGAGTTACTTTAGCAAGCAAACACTCAACTAAACAGTTTGGAACTTAAGACTTTTCTAAAGTGGCCCTGTTTCTTCTGAAATGGCTGTTTCTATTTTTTTAACAAAACAGCTGTCTGAAATGTTCCCTGTAATATTGTTGTTCCTATTGATCGGCTATTTGTGTAGGCCAGCCTGCAATACAGTTAAAATGCATTATGGCTCTGAAATGACCACATAGCAGAAATATTGTTGCATGTGGTCAATAGAACGTCGTTACTAATCTTATAATGTATTTGTCAATAAAGGTCTGACAATTTGTTTTAGAATGACAGGAAAATGTCACAAATAGATGTCATGACCCCAATATATATTTTCTATTTACATAGTACCATCTCTATTTTTTCAATGCAAAAAAACGAAAATGACTGCAGTAGTTGGATTCAATGTATTCCCTTCAGCAGCCAATAAAATGATGTCTTGTAGTCAAGATCACAGACTAATATGGCACTCCACATTATTGCTTTCGTTGTCTTTCATCCACCCCTCCATTTTGGTAAGTGACCATCAAAAGGTCACGGAGGTGACGTGAAGTTGTAAATGGCCTGAGCGGTTTTGACCTATGGCAGCTTGAGCATACCTAATGCTACAGCTAGGCCTGCAGGCCTACAACTGCCAATATCAGGCTGATTATAACGAATCAGCTTCCTCTTAACACAATAATGTGATCAATTTCTCATTCCGCTGAATAAATAACCCCAGAGATAGGGAGCTGTCTGTGACCTGCAGTTAACCCCTTGACTCATTATTCATATCAGGATCCTCACCAGAGGGAGGGAGAGGGATGAAAAAAGAGGAAGAAAATGAGAGAGATGAGAAGAATGATTGAAAGTAAGAAACTGGTCAATTTTGGCAAATTATTTGTTAACAGTGGCCGATTAATCATTAGAATTAATGTCATGAGACTATCACATGTGCTGTTAATAAGGTCTCGTATCAGTGAATCAGTGGAGAAGCCAGTCCCTGGTCACAGTAGAAGACGGGGCAGATGTTGTACTGTAATTTAATCAGCCTATTGTTGCCAATGCTATATTCAAGGTTTAACAGAGCCTCTATAGTTGGTGATTTCTGCTTTAAATTTACTTAATTTGCATTAAAGAAAAATCAAACATCCCCTAGAACTATTCAATAATTATAATCCACATAATAATCGCCAAGTCCTGTTGCTGACGGATTATTTTCTTGCTGTGCATGGAAAGACACAGCATCTGGGACCAGGAGCCATGCAGCCAGACACATGCCATTGTGTACTGGGAAGGCATTGCTTTCTGTACTACAGGAGCGCTGATTGGAGGGACTGATGTCTCTTCATTGGCCAGCAACTCTCCCATCCCTTACCTCAGGACCTTCCAACCGAGGCACGGGAACACAATATGCCCATTCCCAGTCTCTCTACCAGAAGGCCAGTAGACCTGTGGTCTCTCAATGCTGGTTAGAGTGTGAGAAAGAAAAACTCTGCACCTGTAGGTATATGGGCTTACAGATGATTAACAACAGTGATCATTTGTGGATAGGGTTGGTGTTGGCGTTATGTGCTTTAGGCCCTGCAAAATACATAACCGTTCTGTTTAAGAGTCTGAGCTTCGTAAATCTGGATGGGATTAATGTAATGCAAGCAGAGTAGTCCCTCCTCCACTCAATCTTTGTTACAGTCTGGTGAAATGGAGCAGGCTGGATTTCTTCTCTCCTTCCATGTCCACAAGGTAACCAGAGGCTGTGCATGATATCTGTGCTGGCTGACTAGGACACTATGTAAGTATCTGAGACTGAAGGTAGTGCTTCAAGTTTACACGATACCCAGTCGAGCTCAACTGTCCAGCAGGATGTAGCACGGCCGGCTATCCATCTGTCTTCATTTATTTACCTGTGGCTTGTTGTAATGTCCACTGCGCCTCATCGGACCACGCCCCACACTGACACCCAATATCTGGACTATTGCTTTCATCTCTGTAGAAGTATTGGTCTTAGCTTACCTCACTCTCATCATGTAACTTTAATCAAGTAAATGGATGCATTTAAATGCTGCTAATTTCACCTGGGTAATTGCCCACCCTCTTTAATTAAATTTGATCAAAAGGGCATTTTAAGTAATTGGAAGTCTAACATTAGGAACTGAGTTGCTCCGAGGGAAGGCAGTAAAGGCAGTTTAAAGATGGTGATGAAAGTTTTTTTTCTGAATAATCTTCAGTTTTTCTGATTTCTGTCTACAATGTCCTAAACAGATATTGAATAAATACATTTCTTAAATGTGCCATATTACTTCACATTTGTGCATACTGCAGGTAAAAATACATGACAACAAATGTTTGGACAAATTTCAAATTGAAAACTGTACTGTCTGGAGAAAAGAAAAGTACATCCAACTGCAATACACTATATCCAGCTTTTAACAGTAACTGCTACATAGCTCTTCACTGCCAGTCTCATAGACCTAATGGCCTTAGCATCTGGTCCCATTATTAAAATGGAGTGCCTCTCTGCATGATTCTGTGTGAAGTAAATGTCCAGAATGACGTCTCTGAGGCCTTACAACTTTAATTTAAATCATTACAGTTCCACTGAGCTAGTGATGAGGAGACAGGGCAGAATGGAGAGGGATGGGAGGGGAGTAGAACTACAAGGGAGGAGAGGGGAGGTAGGGGAGGGATAATGTAGGGCAGAGGAGGGGAGAGCAGGAGATTGAGGGCTCAGTTCCACATGAGAGGACTTCCTCAGCTCGGCCAGTGCTTAGAGGGGAAGAGCAACAGGTGGCTTTTGGCTGAGGAAACCTTGGGCTAAGTGGATGTCGGAGTGGCATTGCAGAGTGGGAAGAATCATCACTATTAATTTGACCCTTATCACATCTGTACTCTTCCCCCCGGCCACGACGAGGAGGAGTGGAGAATGTAGAGAATCCCCCCCCTTCCTTTCGGTTAACATGGCCTGCTTGAAAACGTTCCAGTGGTTCAATAATGGTTTGCATACTGTAGAGCTCATGTTATGTGGAGGATTCACACAGGCACTAGGCCATTTAAAATATGGCATTTTATAGGCTCTCTCAACATCTGAATGTGGTGATGTCAACCACCTCTCAGACCACCACATTGTAAATATGGACACCTGGTTTGAACCATTAAGACCTGGGCCATTTACAATTTAACATGGCAGCCTAAGGCAACTTTAACTATAGTGCTGAGTACATCTGAGAGGTTATTGGCTCTCTAGAGAACAGTAGTGGCTGCTGGGAAACATGCAGGTCCTTCCTGTTAGGCTCAGTCTTTCCATACTGTTATCTAAAGAGCTGCAGCCTAGAGCCTCTGTTCTCAGGACCATCAAACAACCGAACCACACATCCTGATGGAATGACACATTCAGACCACCGTACACCCAGCCTAATCTGTCTGGTGACATGACACGCAACATGCGTGTGTTTGCCGGTGTGTGTGTGTCTGTCTGTGCGCGTATGTGTGTATCCACCACAGCTGTGGCACATATCGCTGAAGCTTATTGCCGGTGCTCATTGTGTTGCTGACACTTTTCTACCCTAGTTGTTGCTAGGGTAGAACATTAATATGTGGTGGGTTGGAGAACGTCAGCGGAGACATTTTTTGTCATGTATCTGACAGTAAACTAAGTGGTTATGTCTCCATTGTTTAGATAATGACAACATAATAACGTGGATAATGGAGACTTGCCCTTTCCCCTGTGTTAGTCTGGGACTTCCTCTTGGTCTGTTTCCACCGAAGAGTACTTGAAGGTGGTCCCCAGACTGAGACGCAATCAACTGTGTTGAACACATGAGCGGCTTTCCACCAGACCAGGACTGAAACATTGCATCTGAACAGCTAAAGACGGGATCAACAAATCGCATTAATTAACAAGGAGAGTTGATATTTAACCGCAAAGGGAGTTGGGTGCACGTAGGAAGAGGAAAGTATTATATCTATCAGATTGTTAAACTATATTTAACTTTGAAAAAAAGAGAGAGTGAGAGTGTGGGGGGGTGCAATCTGGACGATTATTGGCTGTGGTTGAGATTGGCTTTCAGAGCAGTCTGGCGGCTGCGAGAAACCTCTGGAGTCCTTAAAGCAAACCAGCTGCACCGTGAGACACACAGCACAGAGTGGGTAGGAGGACGAGGATGACGGGAAGATGACGAGGAATCTGCGTGTATGAAAAAGCAGAGGCAAAGGGAGCCGAGAGTGAGAGTGAGGCAGAGGGTGCTGTTCTATACAAAGACGTGTTGGGAGTCTATGCGAAACAGGAGTATGTAAAGAGTCTATATTATACAGAGAAAGGTTGGGAGTCTATACGAAACAGGAGTATGTAAAGAGTCTATATTATACAGAGAAAGGTTGGGAGTCTATACTAAACAGGAGTATGTAAAGAGTCTATATTATACAGAGAAAGGTTGGGAGTCTATACGAAACAGG